>JACXGK010000712.1:75592-86418 GCA_016801125.1 Novumbra hubbsi
AACCGTGAGCTGTTGCGACATCAAACACAAACAATAAACCACACCGGGTGTGGTGAAAACCTGACCTAAGTAGGCTCCCCAATCAGAGTCAACTGAATGCAGCTGCTCTGACTGGGGAGCCCACAATGGCATGGAGATGGCTAGAGGCCTCTCCATGTGCCATGCCCTGAATGGGAGCCCCAAAGCATAGAGATGGCTATGGGCCCGCATCCAGGACATGACATTCTGACGTTGTTTAAGAACAGAGGATTGTTTAGTAAGGATTCTGAGACTTCGGGGTTGGTCGATTTGATATATTTATGTTGTGTAATTGTCTGTAGATTTTAGGATATTGACATTGGTTTGTACTGGTGTCAGTTAGGGGTGCCCATCATTTTGAACCATGTTGTTTTAGAAAAATATCATACAACTCAGTGCAATGTTTTTTGTATGAGAAATTATAGTGCCACTGGTGGAATCTGTGCCCCCAGACAATCGTGATGAATTATTCGAAAAATGTATGTCTCAATCTCACCAACACATTAAATAGGTATTTTTAAATCTGCGGCAAACAGTGGGACACAATTTCTGTCGGCCACTAACAAAGTCTCTGCCCCCTTGTCAATCACCATTGATTGTTCCTAAATCCACCAAAGTATTCAACAGATTTATTTAATGCTGGAGAAGATTTTCTTTCATTACACAAGCGTCACACCGTTTTTGAATCTGTTCCTCTTGTTAATCAATATGGATTGTTCCAAAAAGTTACTAAGCATGTACTGGTTTTGTCTCTTGCTCTCACCAACGCATTCAAAAGATGTATTCCGTACTGGAGGTGATTTGTATTTAATGAACACGGAGGCATTGTTTCAGTCATTTGCCGGTAGAGTGTACCCACCCTTCACAATCAACAATGATTCTTCCTGAATGTAACAAACTAACACTGTTGGTAAGTATCTCTCTGACCTGCACACTGAATATGTTTACTTTACTGCACATTCTATTTTTACCTATTAAACAAGAGGGCCCCATTTCTGTCTGCCCCCTACAGAATCTGTGCTCGCCTGTCAAGAGTAATTAACAGGGGGCGGATAAATGCACCAAACTCACACTTTTATAATGTGTCTCTTTGACCAGCATACTCTATTAAAGGTTAAATTCTATCTTTGGTTAATTAACAGGCTGGTACTAATCTATGTCCCCCTTCACTCAATAATTACAAACGTTATTTAACTTATACTGTTTTGTCTCTCTGGCACATTCAGTAGATTTATTTCATTCTGAAGTAGATATCTATTCAATAAACAAGGCAGCAATGATTTAGTCGATTGTTGGTGGACGGTGTGTTACTTGTGTTCATTTACCGAACATGATGTTCAGACGTAGCGGTTAGGGAAGCCATGGAAAACGTTGCATGTTATCCTGGTGTTCGTAAAATCACTCCTGAATTAGTTTATCAGTGTGTATGAGGTAATCATCATGGAATATTGGAAAATCGTGTGGAAATAGTGTTTGCAACATATAATGCACCCGGTCGTGTTTCTTGGCCGTTATACAACCATACAAAGTAATCATCGGACCCAATGACTTCCCCAAGACAGCTGCACATACCCAGCATGTTTAGCAACTGATACTCTGGGCTGAGGATACCCTCAACGTGAACGTAAACCCATTTAATTTTGCCAGGGATTAGATAGTGTTGATTTATTTCCACACAATGGAAAAGATCCGGTAAGATAAGATAGCTTTGTAAATGTTTATAGTGTTTATAACTGTTTTTTGCATTTTCTCCACAGTCAGAAGCCTACCTGTTGAATACTGAATTTGCCTCATTTATCTCAACTGTCTTGACTGTATTGATTTTGGCATGCCCAGGTGCTTTAAGGGATGTTGAGTTAGGAATTCAAATAAAAGGTGATGAATAAAGTGAGCAGACGCTTTTCCCATGCTTTTTCACAGCTTGGACAAGCCTAATTTTCTTTTTTTTCTTCTTTGACTTCATCCTCTCATCCCTACACACACACACACACCTTCTACACTTTAGTATCCTATCCAAACAATTTGTACCATTTAATATTCTATTTTCCCTAACACTCACACCTAGTCCTAACCCTAACCCATTTAATTTCCTATTTTCCCACTAACACCTAATCCTAAAATGAAAGAACCACTTCTGTCATCCATCTGAAGTTGAAAATGAGAAGTACGGTGTAGTTATGGCAACATTAAATTACAATTATGTCATCATGTCATGTCCCTGTTTGACCATGATAAATAAAGGACTACAATTAGAAGATTTAAAAAAATAATACATTCAGTGGAATCATTACACATTTGAACTTACATTTTCAAATCAAAATGCAAATTTCTATTATTGTAGCTAATCCTTTTGTGACTAGCATCACACTGTTGTGATACAAACTTTGGGATTGAACAAAAATATGTTCTATTGATTGGCATTATACTGTAGTTGTTGTAGAATAAGATCCACTAGATCAGTGTTGTTGTTATTTTCAGGCAGAACAGGTGTTTAGCTTGTTGGACACCTGTTGGCACCTGTAGCACCAAGCTATGAAAAGCAGACAAATCAGATCTTTGCAGTTGCTTTTTAAAAGTCCAACCGTGCAAAGAAATCATTGATTTACAAGTGAAAATAAGATTGACAAACATTTCTAGCCTTAAATGAAAATGTGTATGATTAAGCAGCTAGCTATACTTTCTTCATATTTGAGCACGCCGATGTCTAACTATTGTGTTCGAAAGTTAGGTGATTCCTTTTTCTTCAAAGTTTTCATAACTCCACAGGTTTGGCAGTCAATCCTCATCATTACCTGAGTCCCTGCTCTAGGAACGTCCTTAACATAACCAATAATATCAGCTCACATCAAGGGATTTGGAATTACAATGAACACATTTGCAAAATGTCAAGGAAAGCCGTCTCACTTATCTTCAGGCACCTTCAGCAATATCTGAAACCCCCTTTGTGGCATTTCGCTAGATCCTCTCAATAAACCCCTATGAAAGGAAGGGATCATCCCCTAATGGAAAGAAAGTGAGGAATGCCCTCCTTGGCTTGCTAAGTTGACTCTTCCAGTTCACCGCCCAGGGTGCGCCTTTGCTTTGCCAAAGTCTAGACTAATGAGAATGAAAAAAGCCTTGTATGAAAATCTGTGGGAAAGTTGGTTCGTGCTCTACGTTCTCCTTTAAAAACAATGTGCAGACCATGTTCCCAGAGCAGAAACTACGCTCCCCGGTGTTAGTTTGACAGCCCAGAGTGATTGGACAATAACATGGAGTTCATACGCTTCATATCACTCAGTATTTTATTTATCTTTTCCTTCTGGGTGTGTACTGAGAGCATTTTCTGCATGGCTGCTCTGGGTTCCCAAGTCAGGCCCACTAGAGGTGGAGGCACATGAACTCAGTCAGCGGTGCACAGCAGACAACCAGGAATTGTATCCATTTTCCGACTGAACAGAAAGAGCAATGGAAGAGACAGAAAATAAAAGAAGGAAACATGATAATATGTATATAACCCCTGTTCCCTGATGGAAGTAACAAGGCATGACACTCTATGGAAGAAACAAGGCATGACACTATAACATCGTGTTTTGTTTCTTGTCAGTTCCCAAACCCTTTTTTACACTGAGAGTGAAATATATAATATATATATAATTGTAATGAGATCAAAAACAAACTGTTAGGTCCAATTTCTAGGCAATCTAATGAACAATAAGGGTCTAAATACTTATGTAAATTAGATGTTTCTGTTTTTCATCTATTTAAATTGGCAAACATTTACAATTTGTGTTCTCACTTTGTCAATATGGGGTGTTTTGTGTCGATGTATATCAACTTTAATGAAGTCCATAACAGACCAAAATGTAGAGAAAGTGATGTGGTCTGAAAAACTGTGTCACAACTAATGTCACATAAACAGCAAATGTCACTGTTATTGTCAGTAGAATAGTATGTGCGCTTAAACATTAGCAATGTACTGTTTCTTTGTTCCTCACAAAGGGAGTTTACTGTCAACGTTGGATGCTTCACCACCACCTGTCACACGATGTGTGGAGTGAATGAAGAACACACTAGGCTCCACAGTGACCTCAGTGATTGACAGGGTTTTTATAATGCAGAGGTGATAATCCCCTACGGTACCATTTAGAAAAGGTCAAACACATCTGTGGTAAATTGTGCATGTACATGGTGAATGTTTGAGCGTGTTTGTTTGTGTGTGTTCATGTGCGTGTGTCCAAGGTGTGTGACGTTTGTTTTTGTGTGCATGGTGTGGGGATTTGTGGGTTTACTTGGTGTGTCTGCATGTGTGTGGAAGATCATGAATCACATAACAAAGCAACTGATATCATATTACTTTTTTATTTGTGTATACCAAAATTAGAGGGAATTACGTATTTCTAAAACATATATAAAGGACCATCTATACAGCATACAACTCAGACATAAATTAGCCTCCATTGTCTATAACAAAGAGAGCATAAGTTATAAATACATCACCATTGGCATAGATCACAGCACTTACAGTAAAGAGCAGGTGATAGGCACCATCAATGGAGTCAACATATGAATATGAACACCACCAGAATATATAGTGATTATATGTATATGAACACCATCGGAATATATAGTAATTATATGTATATGAACACCATTGACACTTGTCATAAGTGACATGTTTCAGGGTCTATTACCACATACAGGTACACAGTGACAGGTGTAAGGACAGCCAAGTGCCGGTCAAGCTCCTTAGATGCTAGAAACACTACAAGGCTGGGTTCCAGACCACAATGTCAACCAAGGGTGCACACATTTCGTGGCGCTGAGATCCTTACGTTTCGCACACTTTTTGGAGAGCCCTCTCGCCACAGAAAACATTTGTAATCATTTCATACTGTACTATTATCAAATCAGCACAAAAACAAAGGGTCCACTGTTTCTAAAAACAGCAGAGGGATAAGGCTCGATACATTTTAACACTAGCAAATCCATATATTGAGCTACAGTTCTAAATAAATTGCAACCACCAGTCCATGCCAATATCAACTATTGATCTCAATTGGTGACAATGTCCCCTCTAAACACAGATTCCAAAGTTATCTTTCTTCTGGTATAACAATAATTTAGCCCAGTAGAGAAATCAATGAATCAGGTCTTCAGCAGCATAGCCGTAGAAAAGGAAAGTGCAAATAGTTTTGATATGGTCAGGTGTACACAATAACATCTCAGCAGAATTGTAAATGGCCTTGTTCTTGTAGCCATGCCAATAAGCTACATGGCAATGCTACAACAAGTCATATGCTGGGAATGGATCAAAAGCCCACGTCTTTCAGCCCATGTGATGTAGAGTTCTATTATTTGGTACGTTGATCCATCTTCACACTAGGGATACATATGCCTTCATAGGACCCATGAACCCTGGCATAAAACATTTCACACATTTTTTTATTTTCTTAAATCACGTACATCACTGCAACTCTAGGACGGAATGACCAATCTGCCTCTAACTTGCAGAGTATGATCTACGTATGAGGTCCTAAAAACACGATGTTTTCCCCAGACTTCAACAAACTTGGACACTACTGAACTATGGATTCTAATGTATGTAGGGCCTAACACAAATGCCTATAAATCAAGCGTGGATATATCTTAATAAAATAAATAAAATGCGAGCAAACATATTTATATTGACCAAACGTGGCATTAGTTTCTGTATCTCCTAAAGCGTTGAGGAAGTGGGGAAATATTGCACACATGTCTGTTTGTTTGGCATAGAGATTTCTTCTTTTTTGGGGGGGGAATTTCTTTTTAGACAAGCACTTATTAGACTCATATTGACTATTTCGTTTAAGCGAGACTGATAAAAACTATAGCATTAATAGAAGTGGGATGCCACGGGTCCCGAGAAGTAAAGAACATTTAGAAAGATACATTGAGAACCAATCCCATTTTCTGAAATGCCCTGTAGGTTCTGCTTGATTGTTGCAATCCTGTCTGTACTTTGGACAATCTTCTGAAGTTATATTGAGTTGGTTGAACATGTGAAACATGTTCAAGTGTACATTCTGGAGATCTGGAGTGACGGGGTACATTCCTGCATTAAACAGCCTGTTATATCTCATTTTAATACTTGGGTTTAGGTATGTGAACTGTACAGGCCATCTAAGTTAGACACCATAAGTAACCCTCCATTGACTCTGCTGCAGCCACCTATTGTTATTAGCTGATAAAAGTGCAAAAGCCTAAATTATGTGATTCCTTACTCACATGTGCACTGTGCCTCTCTTCCAACTGTATTTGTATGTGTTTTTTCAATAAACACACAAATATACTGCCAGTATAGACAAAAAATAAATAAATAAATACTAATAAAGCATGTGAAAATGACACAAAAACAACCAAAACTATGAAAGAAATAAACTCCCTCCATTCTTCTCTCTTCAAGATACACTATCACCCAGCTCCACCTCTCCACCAAAGCCCCCCAGCCACCCCTTTGCATTGTGTGGATGATGGGGATGGGATGACCCCCCACTCTGTCATCCTATTGTTCTCTTTTACAGTGTTGCTAGGAGGGTGAAATTGATTGAACTTGAATGTGTTTTCTTAGCTTTCTTCACAGTCCTTTATGGAGACTTCAGGTCCCAGCCCTTCCTCCTTTAATATGGATTTGGGCTACGCTGGACCTACTAGACTCACATTTGCATCTTTCTGGTGTGAAAAATACATTGTGGCTGAAAGTGCCCTTGACTGCCTCAAGGATGCAGCGAAAAGCAATTTGCCTTGTTTTCTTTCCGCTGATGCATCAGCCTCCATGCCCCTCAACGCTGGTACTGTGTCCGTTTATGGTTTACTATGACTTAATGACTTTATCCAGCAGTCATGTGGACAGGGTAGTGCAAGGCTATTCTGGTCCTTACTCAGGTCTCAGAGGGACGAAACACTTGGGTTTTGTGTTTCCATGTACAGGGTACTGGTTCAGACTTGGCACACAGAGTGAGTGAAATGAATCACTACGTAAATGTTTAAATCAGTATGTCGTCCCTCCCATGCCTGAGATGAACAACCACGATGTTGGGTTGATTTAATTTAGTTAATAAAGTTCACAGTCTAAGCAGACTCAAAACATTTCCAAGGCTTTAAATCTTTAGCAGGTAAGAATTTGTTGTTAATTTTACCACCATCTCCTAAGGAAATGTAAATGTAATGTAACAGAGAAATACATATATCCTGTAGAAGTCTTCCCCTATTCCAATTTATGTCTGCATTATGACTATACATTTTTGATGATGCATTTAAGACTTTTTTGGTATTTTGCAAGACGCCTGTTTTTAAGGTTAAAATACCAATGTTCCTAAAACCACTCTTAAAGCCCAGGAATGGGTAACTTTCGCATTGTGTATATTTTTGGCCTAATATTTTAATGCTGATAAGTGCAGATTGTATTGATCATCACAATATCATTTCGTAAACTACTGTGAGCAGATAAAACCAAAAGTGCACTTATATTTTGACAGAAATCTGAATGTACGTACATATAGTGCAGTATTTACAGTGTAAAATACTATTGCATCCAACACTTTCTTTCCTTCCTTCTTTCATTCCTTCCCTCTGTCAAGTGACCAATATATAATTTTTTATATATTCTGTGTTTAGTCTAGCCAGCCCACAATGGACATCCTAAGAATGGGTTGGGGGGTTGGAGGACCTCCAGGCTTCTGGGGATGTCCTAAGGACACTTTTTAGCTGAAGTATTCACAGTGCCAACGTCCCCAATAACGCCACGTTAAGATTCCCTCCACTGCCGTTCTGAAATAGATTGTTATCAGTAAACAGTCTCCTTAGTGATGTTGGAAGAGAACGTGTGGTTACTGCTGATGCTGATCGAATGTCGGGTCGAAGGACGTCTTTGTTTCTTGCGACAACACGGCAGGCAAAAGCAGCGGAGCGTGTTGAAGAAGATCTCTCTGTAGTTGGCTGAGACCAGGTTGTAGAGGACAGGGTTGATGGCTGAGCTCACATAGAAGAGGACATTGGTCACCATGAAGTAGTAATGGTAGACATCATACCCTTCCCTGAGAGGTGACAGTGGGGGAGCACAAGGAGGAACAATTCATTGGGTCATTGGTAATGAAGATAATTGTCTCCACATTTTCTACCTCATACACTACAATTGTAGACCTAATGTGTTATTGATGTACAAGTATCAGAGTCATAGAACGACATCCTGCTAAAACTTAAAAAGTGAGATTGGGAAATCGTTATTGGAATGGCAAATGGCCATTCACTAAGGATTAATGATGACGTATTATATGTCTATATTTTTGGAAAATCTTTTTTGCTAAGTACTACAATTGTCTGAGAAGCTATGTGACCTATGCAATGTCAGCTATACACCACAGTAACGTTTCTTTCATCATACTACCGTGGACAGCATTCCTATAGCAAGCCGGAGCAATGTTAGTTATCGTGCATCGTTGCATATCCTTGGCTTTGATGCAACACAATAGCATTGCTTTGATCATTCATATCAGCCATGTTACTCACAGGACTTCTACACATTAGCTTATTGGCATGTCACTTTACCCTCCAGACAGTGACCAATATACCAGCGCTGTGATACAGCTACATTGCAAGCTGTGTTTCCAGCAAGATAGCACCCACAGTAGCTAGGTAGTTAGCAGAAAATCCTGAGTGAGAGTACAACTTCACTGTGACATAAGCAAGTTCTGAAACTTCACCTAAGTAAGGCATTTGTTTGGGTTTTCATATTTTGAGGCGTTACTAATTTCTTTTTATATTTTTCTTTCCAACTTAATTTTACCAAGCCTGGTCTAAGGACAGGGGGTGTTGGGTGGGTGATGTTTACATCTGCATGTCGGTGGGGGTCCCTTTGGTGTTCTGGTGCTTGGCAACGAGGTCAATCAACTTTCACCCCATTTGTTCTAGCATTGATTGTTATGGTGACACTGCTTCACAGCGATCAGTCTGCTCGTGGTCAGTAATGATAGTGTCAGATCCTAATGGAGTTAGGTGGCGATAGGTGACATAGCAGTGGTGTTAAAGTTGCAGAGTGTACCTTTAATAGAGGAAGTGCAATCACAGTTATTCAGCTCAGCGAACCACGTTTTTTGTTTGAGGTTCTGGGATGTGTTACCTTAGCTTTAAATTCCCAAATGAATCAACAGCGCTAATTTATTTTACTTATGGAAACAATGTATTGTAAATAGTCAGGCGATCGCTTGGAGGTTGTCAGGAAAGACAGCACGAGAGTGAGAGAGAGACACGGTTAAAGAGACACGGTGAGAGAGAGACATAGTTAAAGCTCCCCATCACTCAAATCACTGACAAATTATACAAATTTAATCAGAGAGATATATTTTCTGACTCGGTGGCTGAGCTTCCCTCTATATTCAACGTGTGCATGAGAGAGATAGGAAGGGAGGGGTTGGGGGGACCCCACTCATGTTCACACTTATTAATGACTTAGAGACGTAATGAGACGTATGGCGTGTAGGTGGACTTTTTTAAAAAGCCAATGAAATGATTGGACGGTACTCACTTTGAGAACTCTGCATAGCAGTACATGAGGCGCCGTACGTAATATGGTAGATAACACACCACGAAAGCAACAACCACAGCCCCTGCAAAGAAGAGAAGAGATGTTAGAGGGAGGCCGCAGACATTGTGAGTTCAGACCTCACACGGAAAGAAGTCTATGGCCACATTAGCTTACTTACATTTGTTGTGGATATCAACAAATCAACATGTCCACACGCTCCAATTACTTGGGGGTTGCCCGGTCGCGTCATACTTGTATCTGTAATCAATTTGTCACACCTGCAATTTGTAATCCGAAGCTGTGACGGTATAACCCGCCTTTAACTTAAGCTTTAACTACGCTTTTAATGCTGGCAAGGCCTCTACCGCTACCATCCCTCAGATCGCTTCTCAGGGCAATACTGATGTGTATAGTATACAGCAGACATGCCTCATTCACATGACATATTTTAGCCTTTACATTAATAAAACATCCAACTAAATATTGCCTGCTACTATTAGTTCTGTCAGTAGTTTCTTTTTTGAGAGGGACAAAATAAATAAATAAATGTCAAAACATTTCTATAATCAGCATTTCTGTTTACATTTGTAATTTTGCCTTATAATAATCTGTTGTTAGAAAACATGTCTGAGTAGTAGTACTAGATGAATTCAAGCATTGTCTTAACCCACAAATTGTTAAAGACTAATCTCAGCCCATTATACAATGTAAATAGATAGAGAGACCATATTACGAAGTAGTATCATATAGCTGACTAACTACACAGAATTCTAATCATATTCTATTTCAATTGGAGAGAAGGTGAAGCACTGGGAGCCGCCCACGTGTTTGCTGCTCCGGGTTGAGGGGAGGATGTGTGAGAATGAGAAATTAATGGACATTTTCGCAGATCACAAATGTGTATTATTACCAATATAACTAGTTTAATGGCTGGCTATCAAAGGACTCTGTTTAACACACATCATGTGTTTAGAGAAAGACTTCACCACTGCCTGAGTGAAAACATTTGCACCTTCTCCACAAATGTTTGGATGATCACTATTCTTTACAGCTAACAGTTGTGGCCGCATGTTGTACAATACACAACTTTTGCAAATAGGATAAGCAAAGATACACCCAGGCCATTATAAAAGGAGAGATACACCCAGGAGAGATACACCCAGGAGAGATACACCCAGATCATGTTAAAAGGAGAGATACACTCAGAGGAGATACACCCAGGTCATGATTAAAGGAGAGATACACTCAGGAGAGATACACCCAGGTC
>JACXGK010000713.1:0-35088 GCA_016801125.1 Novumbra hubbsi
GTATGGGGGGTGTATGGTGCGGTGTATTCATGTGACCCCAGTGTGTGTGTGGACAGACCACGGCGGTTCCACCACCACTAGGTAAAGACGACAAGGGAGCAGCTGGGAGGGGAAATTGCAGGGTCGGTGATCAGCCAAACGAGAACTGCTTTCCACGCCTCGTCCCTCGCGTCACTGCATCCATCCAGGATTGCCTATTCCTTTTCCATTTCCATTCATCCTGCGGCCGGCCCACGCCGCCCCGGCTACACCCAACAATTCAATTGTGGTGAGGTGAAGGGGGAGGGACTGCCGGCGTGAAGGGCAGATATCGGGGGAGGGGGTTTGCGTTGCGATCATAGCAGGTACCACAGACCTTGTTTGCAGAAAATAAAAATGTAAATGATGCATGGGTCAGCGGGATTCTCCAATGACTTCCTGATGCCACTCACCGTTCTTTGCCCACAGAGGAGCGAGCAATAGTTACAGAAGGAGGTGGAAGGAGGTGCCGGTAGGTTAAAAGTAACGACTGAGGAGATGAAGCTCTTGATTTCAGTCTTAGATTACACGAAGGGAGGCCAGCTTTCATTTGTTCCACACAGTGTCACACTGAAGAAGGAAGTATTGTTAGCACTACCCTGTTCAAGTCAATGGCCACGGAAACAAATGCACATCCGTACACAAGCTCACATATTCACATAATAATATTCAACAACCACAACCGGAGAACTGCCTTTTCTCATTTCCTCAAGAAATGTATTTTACCGCAGTTCACAATTTTCTGACAGAATAGAGAGAAGCAACTGGCCTCCCACACATACAATGCAAACTATAAATAGACCAATGGGTTTTCCGGGCGTGATAGCAATTTTCTTGAGCCCATATCCCAGACTAGCCTGTAGCATGAACATCGATCAGTATCTAGCGCTCAGTCTCATATGAAAAGGAACTACGCTGAGCAGTAAACAGAAAATAGGCTCCACCTAACTTAAAAGACCCAGCACAACACTCTAACCTTCATGGTCATGTTCTCACTTAGTTACAGGATTAAACTAAAGAGTTGTTTTGAATCGTTCCTACATTTTAGACAACATTAAATCGACACACGTCATGTGGCACGACCTAATGTAAATTATATAATAAGGGGGGGTGTGTCAATTGGCTATATCCTCGGTTCATGGAGAAAGTCCTATTTCTAAAATGTTTGTATTGGTGAAGCCTTTAGTAATGTTTACTGCAACTCTTGAGGCACTGTCGCTGAAAATCGGTTAGGGAATTGCATTCTGGTTTGGGAATCACATTTGAAAAGAATATATGGAATAGGCTGCCTGGGGTCCTCAGTTCAATTCCCGAGTATCTGTCAACTTTGAAATTAAAATTCACCTGTCTAAATTTTTCTCCTGGGCATAAGAATATGTGGTTGAGTTTTGTTGTGTTAGGTTGAACTTTTCAACTTGTATACAGTTTTTAGCCCTTTACAATTCATGAACCGTTTGGGGAATCAATCGATGGCGAATAGCTTGGAATCGAGTTTGAGTTTGTGTAACTATCATCACCAATCTTTGACAGAAACAGACCATTAGTTTGTCCCAGCTATCAGAACCATTCAAGACATTATCAATCAGATGTTAAACGTGATGACAAAAGCCTAATAGCATCTAGCACTGTGGGGATGGATAGGTTTAAACACATAGCTATAGCTAGCTGTTATGGAGCTGCTAACATTCTAGCACACTACAGTGTCTGTGTATGTAAAATCCTGGTTGATTGTACTACTTCTACTTAGAAAATGACAGCAATCTGTCTCCTTCAAATGAAAAACTTCCTCTGACATTTGCCTCTAAAACTCATACATTTTACTTAAAGTCAAACAGTGTGAATCCAACTCAACAGGGAATTAAAACGACAAGAAGAGAGAAAAGATCAGGGAGCTCCTCCGGGATTTCAGCTGCCAGAAAAGGAGAGGAGAAAAAGTGATCCTTCCATTCTTTCCAGGACTTACATGAGTTATCTAAACCCTGATTGGCTAATCTCTTTATGTCTGTGAGTCCTGATTGGGTTGATTTGTGAGAATGTGCGGTAGCTAAGTGTTTTAACTAATGATCTGTTATATGCTAATGTCTCCAGACCTCCTGTGGGGCTTTCTCCCGGCTGGCGGGCTCTGAAGTTGTTTGCCCACGGAGATGAGTGTGGGGAGCAGAGTGTGGGGAGCAGCATGTGGGGAGCAGCGCGGAGCTCCTAGCCCCACCCGGAGCAGACGTGTGCTGTATTCCCAATGCTCCTCCTTCCCCCTTCAAGTCTCCTAGAGCTCAGACAGGAACCAATCAAAGCATTTTACAGCCTGAATACATCTAACCCTACTCTCTTCTCAGGTACCTCTAATCACATTGGTTTGAAACAATTAAGACAATTACGTTTTTTCCTGCTCCTCTGGGTTTACTTATTGAAGTTTTTCGGAAAGTAAACGCCACAGAGTATACACATAATAACAAACTGCTATAGATACCTCTATCCCATACTATTGCCATAGCTATACACCGTTTCATTTTTGTCAAACCAGGTTTCTATTACTTTTGTCAAACCAGGTTTCTATTACTTTTGTGAAACCAGGTTTTTACACTTTTGGCACTGGCATTCCAATAATCCACTTAGGATGGGTCCAAATAAACCAAACTCTATGTACATGTGTTGCTGTTGATGACACTGACACTGAGGAGTACAACAGGATGTTGGTAGCCAATGTACAGTGTGAAAGAGGGTGTAGCAGCCTTCTTTGCTCTAACCAGGTCACTTGTTTGTGTGGGTGGTGTTTTAACACACTTGCTAGTTTGTGTCTGCGCATGTAATGACATTGACACTTGTAGGCGATTTAGTGAGTTTGATAACGTCCACCAATGAATAGGTGCTGAGGTGAATAAGGCAGGAGGCCAACTATGACACTAATTCGTATAAACACACTGCGCTGCTCTTAATCAGCATAAGTTAGCTAATGCCGATTAAAATCTATGTTTTTATGACATATAATAGCTCTATTGGCATTTCAGCTTTGATCTGTGCATGTGCTAGCTTCAGCTTCTTAAGCAGTAATTTTTACTCCCAAATTTATATGTCCGAAATTGGAATCAAAAAGCTTGAAAAGAACATGACTGCTGTGGTTGACGATTTTGAATTCCGGCTTCTATTAAACTACATTATTAATGTAATTAATGAATGCCTATTGTCTCACTTTCCACCTTCTCTAAACCATCTGCCTCTGCAACAGGTGACTGCTATATCTAAGAGGTTATCCACAATGACATAAAACACACAGGCTTTTAAGTCTGATATCATTTCCAGGATTTACTATAATTGGCAGGGTGTAGTTATTTAAGAACTACAGTATGTGTAATTAGTCTGTGCAATAAGCAATGACTTTAGAAGAAGCTTTTAGATGAATGTACTCAACCCCCCTTACAATGACCTGCAGTTTATGAACCGTGTTTCCATGTTACAATTCTTATGAACTCCTCTATAGCATCCTGGTACTAAATGTGCTGGTGCAAAGGACACCCCAGTGTTACTCAATGCTGCACCCTACCTGATATTTTTTAACACCATTCTGCAATTCTTTTTCACCTTTCTGTTCCTATGACCAACAGCAACGCTAATAGATTATTTTGGTCAACAAAATCTGAAACAAATATACAAAATGCACTTTGGAGGAACCAATTAATAAACTGAAATAAAATAAATAAGGAAAATAATTGAAAAGCTGTTGTATGAAGTGAGTGTGAATTATGTGAGGTTTATATACAATTGTAGTGATATAACTAAGCACAAGTGGCCATGGGCTGAGTAGAGCTATGTGCTATCTGCCCTTTCATTAACTAGAATGGTCCCATATGATCTTGCCTCTTCCTGTCTCCATCCATCTTAAGCGCCTTTGGGTCCCTGAAAAGCGCTATATAAATATAATGCATTATTATTATTATCTTTGAAAATATGTATTTTTATTGTTGGAGTGGTTACATGAATATCTACAATAACCTATGTTATCATTACTTTAGCACAAAGAAGAAATCTACGGGAGAGAACATCCCATTTAGAGTGTGTCCTTTTGTCTGACACTCTACCTGTTGTCCCGTCCCATGGTGAGGGTGTCCCACTGTGAAACATGGTACGGGCCAGTTTGGGGGGACGGGGTTGAGGCAACCGTCACTGTCTCTGTCCACGGTTAAGTGTGAACTATGAGCATGATTGGTGGCTGCACCAAACCCAAAACATGGGTTATTAGAAAAGGCAAAGCTCTATATGCTATGTTCTAAGAACATTGTTGTAAAGGACAAAAGCAAATGTATTGTGAGTCAGAAAATGACAGCTCGCATGGAGATAAAAGGGGAAAACCTAAGTACCGGTCCCTTAAAAATGTATCTAAACAGCACCCATAACATGTCCTACAAGCCACCTACAATCATTTGCCATTTACTTCACGGCAACCAGTGAACCTTATTGACTTCCAATAATGTGGTTTCAGGTCAGAACATGAACATGTCTTTTGTTTTTTGCTCTCTTGGTTAGATAAATGTAAATTTACTTGAATCCTCTTACATGCACAAATAAATCAAATATTGGAGGGTTGTAAACCAAGGGCAAAATAAATTCTGTCCACCACTTTTTCAGATTGCTTGGGAGCAAAAATAGAAAGAGAAATATTTTAGGAAGATGGTATAAGCACGGTCAGGCTGGTATAAGCACGGTCAGGCTGATATAAGCACGGTCAGGCTGATATAAGCACGGTCAGGCTGATATGAGCACGGTCAGGCTGATATGAGCACGGTCAGGCTGATATAAGCACGGTCAGGCTGGTATAAGCACGGTCAGGCTGGTATAAGCACGGTCAGGCTGGTATGAGCACGGTCAGGCTGATATAGGCACGGTCAGGCTGGTATAAGCACCGTCAGGCTGGTATAAGCACGGTCAGGCTGGTATAAGCACGGTCAGGCTGATATGAGCACGGTCAAGCAAGTATAAGCACGGTCAGGCTGATATGAGCACGGTCAGGCTGATATGAGCACGGTCAAGCAGGTATAAGCACGGTAGGACAGGGACAGTGAAAATTCTTTACAGTCAGTAGCACACTGACAGATCAGTTTTCACTCATATACAAACACATTTTGCGTTAATTTTAGGACAGTTACATGTGAGAGCAAGGTGGAGGTGTTTGGTTCATGCCAGGCATGAGCCAAACAAAGAGGTAGCAGTACTCTATAATCAGCATGGTGTCTGATACACTCCCATGCAACCTTTTCCCAGCTGCAGATTTGACAAGCACCTGCAATCTGTAACTGTCCGAACACAGACTCTCCATCTCAGCCCAGTATAAGGTTCACAAAACCTTACACATGGTCAAAACAGCGAGGACAGTATGTTAAATCTACATAGAGTTCCAATAATATCCCCACAATCCAAACCGACCAGTTTGCAACGACTGCCTAGGACATCACACATATAGACTACTCCAGTAGAGTGCAATCTGTACTAGTAACAAACAAATGACTTCTTCCATCTCTATATTTGGGTTTAACACAGTAATCCCAGTATATCTACTCAACACTTTTCAGGTTGACAGAGTTTTTTTTCACATTTCTGTTAAACCTTGCATATTGTTACCCTTGTTCAAGAAGATGATTACATTTATATCATGAAATACAAACATGTCAGAGAGACTAGAGAGAAAGTTTACTTTATGATTGCTACTAAATAGAAATAAAATAATTGTACTTGAATAACATGCGATTGTATACTGGTTACAAATTCATTGGGTTACCTGCACCCGTTTGAAAAACGGCGGATTTACTGATTTACATATTTCTTAGAGACTGCTTCTAATTGCTCTTAAATCAAAATAATACTGTGCAAAGCGCACGGACTGAGTTCGCAGTATTGTTCATAAACGTGTATTAGGAAATTGTCTCACCTCCGCAAACAACGACCAGGGAAAGCCCCGCCGAGAAGAGAAGAGTCATCTTTCCTTCCGATAATTCAGAAAGTTCCACACATCAACAGGGACAGACCACGAAGCGACTCCGGTGACTACGAACGCTCCAAAGGGATGGTACCAAAACTTTACGCCGAACTTTTCCCTCGTTGCTTAAAAAAAAACCTAGATGTTTTCCATAAATTTGAAAGGGTATGTTTCTCCTCAGTGCAGTTAGTTAAAGCTAATGAAGTCCGACAGTCAACAACCATCGCCAGCAACCGAGCAATTCTAGTTCCAGGGGTCTGTGTCAGTATCAAACCTGAAGCAATAAACGCGAGAATGTATCGAAAATAAATCCGTTGATTTTGAAACTGGTTTCTTCTAAGACAAATAGTTGCCTTTCAGAGAGTTCAGAGAGTTACCAAGAGAAGATTGTATTGACTGTTAATCACAGCGGTGTTCGTTGCGCAGAGTACGATTTATATGTCACCGACTGAGCCTACCAACGCTGGTCTTTGACATACCAGGAGCAATGATGCGCCCAGATTTTGTCTGGAAGGTAAAACCTGCATTAGTATTCTTGCGTGCTGCAGTACGTTGGGTCTTTAAATTGCCATTAGAAATATCGTTATTTTAAATGTTCCTCAATTGTTTGCAGCTGTAATAATGTCCATTATTCGTTGCACATCGTGCAGTCTTTTATGCAAAATGTCTTTCCCACAAATAATATTTCCTCCATAAAAAATATATCATCACGGTATGTTGACAGATGTTTAGCCGAAATATCCTCTAGTCAGAGTACCATAGGCTTGTGTAAAAGTCCATTTGAATTTCTTATATAGTAGTAGGCTATAGTTATTTCGTCCCCAAAACTGATTATTATATAGCGAATAATATACGTCTATATCTTCTATTAATAATAGTACTTTTGAATGACAAATAAGTAAATAACGAGTTGAGTTTATCTCGTGCTCCTCTCACTGCTATGCAGCCAGCGATGGCAGTGAGTCATGAACAGTGTGCTTGCGGAGAAACCGAATGCGAATGAAGCCTCGCAGAGGTGGATTGGCAAATTAGATGAGCGCGTCATGACCGCACATATTGCCAAATTACACTGACAACTAGGACCTTCATTGTCATTAATTGTCCATGTCCTTGACAGTTTTGTATTAATATGTATTAGACTATCACATCGAACACGATAATAATTCGCTTAGGCATTGCAATATGCCGGGAAAAGCATGTGTTAAACATTTTGAGATTGATACTTGGAAATAATCGTTCTGCAATGGTGCGCTTTAGCTCATGTCTCTGGTAATTTTGAGAACGTGTTATTCAAACCCGAGAGAATTACTTAAACCCGAGAGAATTTACTTAAAGGTGTTGCATTCAACCTGTTGCGTCTGTGTCGATTAGAACCTCCAAAAAGAAGCAACATCGCCCCCTATAGGATATGACTGTATAGGCAGGCACTGACATCAACCACTGTGAGATTTCTGTAATCTAGGCCGGGTGTACGGAAGTCATACCGTACGATCCGTTTTTTTTGTACCTCATCATTAATTGCACCCACCTTTTGTTAAAGACCTTTGTGACAACGGCTGATGTACAATGGGCTTTATAAAAACCAATTTGACTGATTTGATTGGTGTCCCAAGTTTAAATCCCTGATTGGAGAGTTTAAATGAAACGACGGAGTGGTCCAGAGATGCGTTGGAGGAATCTAGGCTTTAGATTTAGAGAACTTGGCAGGATATTGTCTTCTAAAAGTAAATGGTAGTGTGAGTTGGGATTATTTTGGGATTTGATTGTACTGTCTACTGTAACCTTTTTCAACATATTTCAGCATCCGTCAATATTTGTTCATGTTTGTTTAAAAGGTTTTACTGCAAAGCCTCCAAACTATCTTACATCAGAAAGTATTTGTTAAAAGAGCATTCAGCTTTAAGACCAGATAAAACTGCTTTTACATACTATGCCACCATTGACTGTCTTGGCGAGTAACCTTTCTTTTAGATGTTTTGGTGCGTATAATGTAATTCAAAACGCTTGATAAATTATATTTTTTATCATTAATCATGACTGCTTTTCTGAATGTGTGTGTGTTTATTTTATTTGTATTTTTCTATATGGCTGCAGAACATGGCTCAACTGAAAAGGGGCCGCTGGTCGTGAAAATTAAGTACACCCGCTACACATGTGGATATGTAATATCACTTCAATTGCAGATGATCACTTCAGAAATGCATCTTGTCCAATAAATGCATCTTGTCCAAATGATGTTAACTGTATGACTTGGGTAATTAAAGGAATAACACCCATTTGGTAAGCAATGGACAGTGAAATGAATGACTTAAGACACACCTGTTTGGTAGTAACCAAAACATGAATTTGACAAACTACGCCAGTACACCCGGAAATGACTTTGAAAATGGAAAGAAACAACACCACGGCAGCTTAAGAAGCCATTGGTTTACCTGTGCTGCATGGCAGTCATAAAACATGTAGAAGTGCTGTGGTTGGTTATGACTACCATGAATCTGATGCCTTAACAACTCTACCTGGCATCATAACGGTTGTTTGAGAATATATGGTGCACCTTTTGAACATATTGGCATGTCTTAGGTAATTGATTGTTCCAACTGAAAAGGGTAATAAATTGCTAGTCTGAACATTGGGGATTATCAGTTACATTAACATGAATATATATATATATTCCACTGGACAGAAAAAGATAGAGGGTATACATTGTTCTTTGGCATTCACTGAAGTTAATTGAATTCCAAATCTATTAGTGTCTAACCGAACGAAGGGGAACCTCACAGCAACGTTTTATCTTGTGAGGTTCCCTTTCGGTCAGTGAAAGAAGGTTCTTTAAACATTTAGATGAATGTAACAAATCCACAAACACATTTAAAGCAAACAAACACACACACACACACCCACACAGTATATTTGGCTGACATACTGAATATTTCATTATCCTTCATTCAGGATAAGTGACTGAATAAAGAGCAAAGCCACCTGGATTCTGCTGATGGAGCATTATTGTCTGTCAGCTGCTTCACAGTGGCGCTACAGGGACCAAGTACATCAGTAACTTTGCTTGTGAGAGGCAAGCAATTTAAATATATTTTCCTTCATCCTAAATTGCTACTGGTATTGTTTTGCTTGATTTACAGAATTTGAGTGCCGTCTTTCAAATAGTCTTTTGAATCTCTGTTGTTGTACTAGCTGATTTGCTCAGTACTTGTAATTGTGGACTTGGTTTAGTTGCTGTCCAATTTGCTGTATTGTTCCTAATTTATCCAGGTATCACTATGGGCGTGGCAATCTCTTGACTTTTTGGCCCTGACGGAGACATGGATCACCCCAGAAAATGCGGGTGTTTCTTCATTCAACTGTGTGTTCTCTCAAACCCGCAGAACATCCGGTCGACGGGGCGCGTAAACAGATATTCTAATCTCTGCAAAGTGGAGATTCTCTCTCCACTTCCCCCCTTTCCATATCCTCATTTGAATTTAATTCTGTAACTAACAGACTAATGCGGCGCTAACACACTAGACCTTAACCTTCCTGTCCACCAGGGGCATTAGGAGAGTTCCTAAACGAGCTTGAAACGTTTACATTTTATTAATTTCTGTCAACATCTTGTTCCATTCCTTTCCTCTTTTGACCTCAGACTCTCCCAGTCTCCTCCCACCCACAAAGCAGGCAATGCGCTTGATCTTATCCTCACAAGATGCTGTAACCCAGTCATTCTTACTGCAACTACACTCCAGCCTTCTGATCACTACTTTGTGACATTCTCTTTCCCTCTGCCTTCTAACACTGCTAACTTATCCTCTTCCCAGATAGTAATGCGTAATCAAAATTTCAAGCATCTGCCTTTCACCTCAGGAAAGTCGTTTCCACCATTTTCTCTCCCCTAAATCCTCTCGGTCCTCAACCACCTTCTTCCCTCTTGATAGACGACCTTGCCAACCCTTTCAAATTTAAGGTTGACAAGAATGTTCTGGCTTCTGGCCCCACTGTCAGTGAACTATGCTTGACAGAAACCTGTTAACCTCTGTAAACTTCAAAGCTGTGACTGGCTCTTGTAGATTCATGCTGTACAGCATCTGCAAAATACAACACTACCTTACAAAGGAAGCGGCTCAGGTTCTGATCCAGTTACTTGTTATCTCCCGTCTGCACTATTGCAATTCACTCTGGGCTGGCCTCCCCGTTTTATCAAGCTCCTGCAACGGATCCAAAATGCTGCAGCATGTCTTGTATGTTCAACCTTTCCAACTTCACCCATGTTATCTCCTCCGCAAGCTCCATTGGCTTCCATAAGAAGCTTGCATCTGCTACAAGATTTAGTGTTTACACAGTCAAAATCACTAAACTGTTAATCTGTGGCCTCGGTCCAACTTCACATGACACTGTTAATCCATTCTGTGGCACTTAATGTAGGGAAGGGGAGAATGAAGGGCATACAGCAACCCCACAAGCATGCATGTCTTTGGATGTCCGGACAGGAAGACACTTCAGTGGATCGAGGTACCCTTAATGTGTGACGACCGGTATTGGCAGAGTATGTGGGTTGTTTGCATACATCCGTTTAAAGCTTATGCATTCTTTATTCACGTGAAAGGCCAGGTAACTCATCTTGCAAGCTGAAAAACGAAGTGAGGGAAAGGGAAGCCCAATTTCACTTTAATGTCAGTGCACTCTGCTGCCTGTGTATGTACTCTGGCCTCTGTCCGCTAACGTCAGGTCCAGTGATTAACATTTATCAGTCTCTGAGCAAGACCTTTCCTCCGCGGATAGAGTGACGTCTAACCCCCTGCTCTGTTTCCCCCACCGCTCTCTGTTCTCTCACTGGCTCAGTCATTATAATAGCATGCGATCAGACGCAGAGCTCAGATCAAGGCTAAACTGTCATCTGTAGCCATTACTGTAAAGACGGGTAACCCTGAAAGGGTATGGCTGAAAGAAAACAAAGCTGACGTGACAGTGATCTTGCATTATGAATATGAATCACTATTCCATAAGAAGTTTAGCACATTTTCTTCCTTGACAAAAATGTTATTTTCTACATAAAGTAAAAAAGGAACGGTTTGTTGCTGACAATATAGACAGCTTTTTGAACGAGAATACTTCATGCGAATTATAGGCACAATCAGAAACACAAGACCTGTTATGGAGGAAAACGTTCAATAGCTTGCATTGACACTGATACCCAGAGTTACACCGTCACAATGACACAGCAAAATCCTGTTTCGTCAACTGACTGGGAATGGCGAAGTTATTGTAATAATAATATATTCCTATAAAACTCTATTATGCTATGTAAATGCATGTGGGTCACCATCATGTCTTCACAGAATCCAGCAAAAAGGCAGCAAACCTCCCTGGTGAATATTGTTAATATGACCAATTTACATTTAGTGAATGGGAGCATATTAAACGCTACCTATGGAACCATCATCATGTGGTTGTGTACCTTGGGGCAAAATACTCTGAAGTGAAACAAATGTAGCTAATCAAGTGTATTACATTGAAGTAATAACAGCAATTATTCAAAGGGTAGGTACCAGCGACAATCACAATAATCAATTAAAAACTCAAATCTAATACAAATGCACAACTGAACAAACGGTATTTCAGAAGATTAACAATTTATCAACAAACTATGATAACAGCAGTTTTTAGCCTTGGATTGCTCTAAGCCCCCCAGTAATTAGAATCACTCCATCTTGGTCAAACGGAAAGAAAACAAGTCATAAACATTACAGATACTAATCTAAAGCAGCACTGATGTCCTGTACCTTTATCTCGCAATATACCTGTAAACATGCAGTGTCTTGGTAAAGTATTCAGACCCCTTTCCTTTTCTCAACATCCAAACTGTTTAATAGATCTTAAATTGAGCTCTTATCAATCCTGTGTCCACCTGGGTCAAATTCAATGGATCAAACATAACTTACAACATGTCTATCTATATAAGGTCACAAACTTCACAGTGCATGTCTGAGCAAATTCAAAGTCCAAGGATCTCTCCTTAGATATATATCTGGGGAAGGCTAAAGCATTGGAAGTACCCAGGAACACAGTGGTCTTCGTCATCATGAAAATGAAACATTTTATAACCACCAAGACTCTAATTTGAGCCATCTGGAGCAAACAGGAGAAAATGGCCTAAGTCAGGGAGGTGACCAAGAACCCAAGTTCTCATGCAGAGATGAGATAACCTGCCAGATGGACAACCATCTCTGCAGCACTCCATCAACTCCTCAGACCAAAGGCATAAGAAATACCATCTGAAGGAATCTGAGAGCCTGATCTGATGAGAATAAATGAACTATTAGTTTTAAAAAAAACATTTACGTCTGGCAAATATAAGGCAACACGTGGTCTATGTTGTTCCGGACTTGAACCCTATTGAACATTTGTAGGGAGACTTGATCATACTAACGCCCCCCTAAAGCATCTTTAAGGAAGAATATGACCAAATACCCAAATCTAGGGGTGCAAAGCTGAAAGGGGCGTACCCAGGAACACTAAAACTGTGACAGCTGCCAAAGGTGCTTCTACAGAGTAGTGAGGAATGTGGGACATACAGGGGCTCCAACTCTTTCTTCCTTTTTTCTTTTGTTTTCTTCTTGATTGTCGGTGGTTGGAGCTGGAAGGGTCATCAGTGGTGATTGAGGGCCCTTGTTCCCCATTCTTCTGGGGACCTCTCTCCACACAGACATTTGTTTTGGTTAGGATTTGATTTTTGATAAAAAAACCTTTGTTATTGGTTTGACAAATAGTTTCCAATTGTTGTCACGGCCTAGGAGCCGGGTTGTGGCACGTATCAATATTTATGTGCGTAGCTTTTGTTCATAAATTGGAAATTCTTGAAAATGTAGAAATGTAAAAGTGTCATAACTCAAAGCCAGCTTTCCTCTTCAGTTCAGCTTGTGGGGTAATAATCCACACATGGGAATAGATGTATTTGATTCAATGTGATGTAAAATGAACTCAACCTGATTAGCTAATGTATATGGCACCCCCGCATCCAGAGTTAAAAGTGTGTCTGGAATATAAAGCCTTTGGTTTTGTCCCTACAGATGACAGAATGTGTTTGAATTTTCTGTGGATATAAGATACTCGTCACCTATAATTTAAGTTTCAATATTAGCAGACTGGTTCCATCCAGTTTAGACATTGCCAGACATACAGCTTCAATTACTGATGCCAAATGAATCATTGTCATGAAGTCAATCTCTGAGTCATTAAAGGAAGCCGTGCCATTAGTACTTTTATGACATAAAGGATCACCAGCCATTCATCAGAGTATCATTAACATGCCCATCACATCTCACACACGGTTTCAAAGCAACTCCAATTCTGAGGGGTGGACAGCTACGGTACCTGGCATGTTAATTGATAACCCATACAAATGCTGTAACTGTCAGTAAATTTCCAACGGTGAATAGATTAATAACACAAAAAAATGGTTCTATTGCAATTTGCTGAAACATCCTCAGTGTTGCTTGTCTCTTGTGAAGGTGCACGGAGACACTTGGTCTGCCCGTTCTAGAGAGCTTTTCTTCAGCCTTGTCACTAGGGGATTAGGCCCTCAATAGACTTTAGTCTGACGACACATTGAACCATTTCTCTCATGCAGACCAGCGTGGTTTATTTGCCTACTCCTGTTTCTCTTGGAAATAAAAAAAATGAAAGAAAGCTAGCTAATAAATCATGTGGGCCAACTGCAGAAAGTCCCGCTCGAAATGCATTCACCCACTATGAAAAGTCGAATTTTAGCGTTACCAATGGATATATTGTTCAGATGATCACCCTACTCCACAGGTGTCAAACCGGTTCCTCGGAGGGCCGAGTGTCTGCAGGTTTTGGCTGCCACCTTGTACTTGATTGATTAATTAGGTCACTAATTGGTTAGGTCTACCCTCACCTGGTTGTTTAGGTCTGAACTGGGAACCAATTTACAGGAAAAAACAAAAAACCTGCAGACACACGGCCCTCCAAGGAACCGGTTTGACACCCCTGCCCTACTCAGACAGCCATTACTATCAGTGAGGGTCTTCCTGGTCATCAAAACACCAACAGCTGTTGCATTGCTCACAGGTTGTCTGGGACACCAACATTTTGTAAAAATGCCATGCACTGCAGAACCTTCACTGCGGTGTGATTACAGCACACAAATTAGAGTCAGAGGTTACCAAAGCTATACAGAAAAAAGAACTCAAATGTAATTGCTGACTTCAACTTAATTGTTGGTTTTGCTGGTGGTGAATTTGGTTGAAATGACTGCAACCAAATGTTTCCTGAAGTTCTTGATAAGCCTTTCACATCACTGTTGAGGTATTTTGGTCAACTCTTCCATACAGAACAGCTTTAACATATCAACATTTGTGGCTTTCGGTTTTTCAGCGGTTCTTTTATGGTCCTGCCATTAAATCTCAATTAGATTTAGGTCTGGAAATGTAATAAGTGTTCCACCGCCTTAAATGTGTGGGAAGGGAAGCCAACAGGGCCTCACCTGAGCTCTGTTCCCTTCCAACGTTCCATGTTAAGTGTGTTAGATTCATAATCCCTTCCTCGCGCAGCAGGGACAAAGTGTGAACAACATAATGGAGGATGGGTGCTGCTGTTGAGCCATGCAGACCAGCCTAATACAAGGAAGGACGGGGGCCTTGGATAATAAAGTGTTATTTTCCTCTGAAGCAAACTGTGTTTTTGGAAATCAGCTGATCTTATATTAATAAAATAAATGTAACTAATAGACTATGGCTGTCTCGCTCCTTGGACCTGCAGCTTGGCTTTAAAATCAGATTACCTTTGCTGAGGCAAACTTAAAAGTCATCCAAGCAACCCAAATAGCTGAGACAGCTCTATAATACAAGCCACTTTGGTTCCTTTCTCTCCTATAACACCTGACTCAGACAAATCTGAAGTCAGGCACAGGCAGAGAAATGCATGTAAGCCCTGTTGCAGTGTTCACTCTGGTTGTATTTTCATATTATTTTCGTATTATGTTTGAGAGTTAGATATGTGTGGTTAAATCTAGCAATCTTACCTGCCACTTCGGTGGTTACAGCCATCAGGTGAATGTGAACACAATTTGTTTTATTGCAAAAAACCTGATCCTGATAATGCTACTAAGATAAACCAACAATAAAACATCAATAACTTTAGTGTACAGCTACTGAATTCCAGTGTAGGTGTTTTCCCAATAGGCCATTTTTTTTTTACCCCCATACGGCTTTGAGTTTAAGAGGAAATATTCATAGGAATAGAATGAAAATTCCCCCAAAATACAGTGCGAGCATGGATCTCCAGACATGTAATTACCTTTGAAAAGAAATCTCACACCGTACATACACTCGATCTGGCTTGGTTTGCTCACGTCCAGTGTGATCTCAATTCACCTCAACAGAGGCATTAAGCCATTATGGTCAGACCATTTAACTGTAGAAGCTCAGAGTGCAGCCTTGAGTCCGGCTGAGGTGTTTACCCACTAGTGGCTGTATCTGTCAGGGTGACATATGAAGGCACTCAACCCCTGTTAGGTAGGAGAGAGGGGGCAGGTGGGGGGGGGGTCAGTGGGGGGAGGGAATGCACAGGAAAGCAGAGGGGTGACAAACTGCTGGCCTGGCATGTTTATAATGAGTGGGCTTCCCCATACTGCAGCAATGCATAAAGAAAAATAGCTCATTACGATCTAACTGTTTTACTGTGGGTAATAAAGACACTCACTGGCTAATCAAATACACAGCAAACACACCAGTGACCCTATGCAGTAAGGAGAGATTTTTCCATGACAGCAAGGAAAAACCACAGAATCAATTATCTGAAATTGTATCTCTCATCGCGCTTCAAATGCAAGTGTAATTGAGTTTTGGAGGTAGTCCTGCTTGATTTACTGAAATGCAAATGCAAATAATGTTGGTTATTGTGTTTAGAAAGTCGGGGAGGTAATGGAGCAATAGGAATTTGAATACAATGTCGAGAGTAGTATTTGAAGCATAAAAGCTGTTACAGATTGTTGTTTCTGTGTTTTTTTTCTTCTTTCTTTCTTTTTTACTTTTCCTTCCTTATTATTTGTTCATTTTGAATTTGATGCCAGCAACCAGTTTCAAAAAAGTTCAGACCAAGGCAACAAAAGACTGGAAAAATTGTAATGCTAAAGAACTAAACCTGGTTGGATATCATACAAGTAATTAGGTCAATTGGCAACAGGTACGTAACATGAATGGGTATAAATACCAGAGAGGACAGGTCTGTCAGAAGTCAGGATGGGGAGAGGTTTATCACTCCATTCAGTTTTTATTTCCATTTTAGACACTTGGTTGTGTTGCTTGTATGGATTATGTCTAAAGACACTGGACCCTAAAAGAGGACTGGACAACCCTCAGTGTTTGGCCCCACTCCCTGTGTCTAGGTTCTGACCCTAGTAGAGAGTTGTTTTCTAGCTACTTTGAATCAATTTATTGGTGTTGTTTGCTATTAATTAGTTTCAGCCTGGGGATTTGTATAACTTGAGGCACTTTAGGGTTAGGGCTGCTAATGTAAAAATTTGATTGATTTATTGATAGACAGCCCCTCTGCCCTACACCCTAAGCCCTTAAATTAAGTATTCATTGTCACACAACATCACTCAGCGAGAACTGTAGTGATTGTGTTGCAGTGTAGTTGTGAGCACTGTAGTGGTTGTGTTGACTAAAAATGATATTTTGCAAGCCCTGGCATTAGACAAGTGACTACAATTTGCAGTGAATTCTGGGTAATATCAGCTCTGGTTGACGATCTGGCCATCTGCGCAGATGTTGTATGTGAACACTATTATTTTGAAGGGCACCTCGGACCCAATCATTTATCACGCGCACCTGTTTCCCCTTTAGTAAATGTGTTTGTATATAAATGTCCCTTTGTTTGGTCTCTTGGTGTTGGTCGTTGTTGATGTTACTGTTGTATGAGGCACACGCCAAGTTTGTTTTGTGGCTGTTTTACCCACTGTACTGTCCAGTGCATTTTATTTACCTGTTTTATAGTACGTGTTCTTTTGTTTTGTTAGTTGTAAATAAAAGGTGAATAAAAGGTGAAAAGTGCAAGGGTTTGAGTGCTAAAAACGAGGTGATTGGACAGCAGCCTTAGACATCTATCAACATGGGGAAGGTCAGACAATAACACGAATGACACAAAAGGTTGTTGAACTTGCTTAATTAGCCAATAGAAAAAAAAACACTGAAATGACCTGTCTCCACTATTTGGATAATAATTAAGTAATTAACTGTAATTCAAATTGAGCTTTGATGAACTTGCCTGGGAAAGTGTGCACAAGTATTTTGCCCACATACACACAACAACTAGGGTGGTAACTTGGCCTAATCTTGTCATCACTAACCCTCAAGAACAAGATGCTTTGCCAAGCTTTCCTTGCATCCATTTTGAGATGTTGCCTCTTCTTTATAACAAATCAAATGAAAATTACAATCTGGCCTTTCTGTTTTTCTGATCAGAGGTTCGCATCTTGCAGCCTAGAAGAGTAGATAGTGACATGTTGTTGGTGATTTACCTAACTTTTATTTTAGGGTTGTTTTACACAGCTCTAGTAATTGTTCTGTCCTTAACTGCGGTTATTTTTCTTGGTTGAGCAGATTTTTGCATTTTGCTGAAGACATTAGTAGTTTGTTTTTCAAGACATTCCTGTTAACTAGGCTATGCCCAATGTTGGTGCCATGGATTTAATTGAGCTCCTTTTTTTAGTAATTAATTTCTTTCATAGACGTCTTCTTAGTATTAATGTTGCATTATGACTTCTGACACAATACACAGAACTGGGACTGCACATCACTCTTTTATGTGTGACCAATTAATGCAACAGGAAACATTAGATAAATTAGAAAGAAATAATAGTCAAAAAGTTGAAAAGGAACATTTTGAGTGTGGAACAGAAGGGTTCAATTTGGGAGACCACTGCAAGTTAAACCCTTCTGTTCCTCACTCAAGATGTTCCTTTTCAACTTTTTGGTAAGGAAAGAAAAAGGTGCAGCGGTCTCGTCCTTTTTTCCAGAGCTTTACATGTTTTACCAATAAAGAATAACAGCACTGTCGGTATCTAATGTTTCATGTTGCATTAATTGGCCACGCATGAAAGAGCGGTGAATGTGCTGTCCCAGTTCTATCCTTTGCTTTTACAATTGGAGTCTGTGTTCAAAAATCAACTCAAGTAATCTTTGCTAACGTTGGGGAAATATATGGTAGTGTAAAAACGCAAACAGAACTGCACACCCTTTGATTAAACATCATTTTGATGAATATTTAAGTAATAATTGGATGTTGACAGTATTGCCATGTACAGGAGGCATATGTCCTTACTATGGTAATATCAATGCAAATTAGTTATAAAAAAGAGACATAAATACATTACACTACATATACATTTTGTTGGTTGCATAATTTCCACCTAAATAATATCCTGTATCCTAGGGTTCTCAACATCATGCAAATTGTGATATGGTGTACCTATCTAGAGAAATAGTGTCACAGACCAGTGGTATTAAATTACTAAAGGGGGGACTATTTCCGTTTTAGAGCAACGAACCTGTAAGCTGTGAGTGTGACTTTCTTTAGGTATCTATTTATTTATTGGAAAGAACTGATTATGACAATTCTTGTTCCATTCTGAAGGACTGGGTTTTAGTCTGCTACCTGAGGGCCCACACTTGTCATTCAGTGGGAAGCACTTTGCAATGAATAACACTCTTAATTACCCAAAACCTCCAGAGCAACATGTATCATAAGATGCTCTCATCCACATGCCCAGGTGTCATTAAGTGCCCCTCACCAGGCTGCTGAACAAAGGCATGGATCGTCCCACACATTTGTCAGTTTGATGAGGCTGTGAGGGCTTCAAAACAGATGATCTGATGGTATCTGTGTATGCCACAGTTCAGTTCATGTAAAATACTATTAACTGTTTTACATCTTCTGGCATGTTTCATTGTGAAGCATGAACATGTGATTATAGTGCAGTCCATGATTATTGTCTTAAAAGAGAAAACTACATTTTAATCCTGGCAGAATCTCCCCAGATCCCTTTGAGTCCAAGGTCCTTGCTTGTGGACTCATCTTCATCGCACCCACCATGTTCTCAGTGGGCTTTAACTCAGAAGACTGGGATGGCCATTGCGAAAGCTTGATTTATTGGTCAGTGAGACATTTTTGTGTGAATCTCTAGGAATGCTTTTGGAGATCCAGCGACAACCTAGTTTTGGGGGCAGTCAGATTCAGCTGTAAAATCTCCTGGTACTTGACAGAGCCCATGGCGCCATGCATCCTAATAAGGTTCCTAGGGCCTTCGGAAGCAAAACAGCAGCACAGCATCACACACACACCACCATACCTTAAAGTGGGTAGTAGGTTATTATCTGTGTGACTATCAATCTGTTTATGCCACACATATCCCTGGTGTGTGTGGCCCAAAAGCCATTTTCTCATCTGATGACAGAATCTTGTTCTGTTTACATTTAACAAACTCCACAAGCTGTTGGTAATAATGTCTTGGGAAGAGTAAAGGTTTTCTTTGGGCAAGAAATGAAAATGCAGTGGCCTCCGTAAGTATTGGGACAGTAAAGACACAACATTTATATTGGCTGTACACTGTCATGATTAAATAATGAATATGAGGCAAAAGTACATAATGTTACCCTCATGTCTGCTTCACATCACCCTCCCGGAGATAATGTCACCCTCATGTCTGCTTCACATCACCCTCCCGGAGATAATGTCACCCTCATGTCTGCTTCACATCACCCTCCCGGAGATAATGTCACCCTCATGTCTGCTTCACATCACCCTCCCGGAGATACGTAGGTCAGGTTTGGACCCCGACATTGAGAATAGAGTCACTCTGAGGAAGGCGCCAGCTGAGCCTCGAAATGTCCATCACTTTTTATACATTCACTGTTATGGTTTAAAAGAACAAAGATTGATTCCTGCCTGTTTTGTTGAGCGCTACAACTACTCCTTGCCTCATACAAGGCCTTTTTGGTAGTTTTCCATGGCAAGTACTTTATTAGATGTTTTGTCTCTGGCACCCCTCCAACCTTCTGTTTGCTGAGATGCATAACCCTCCTAAACATTGAGAATAGAGTATTTGGGCATCACACAATCTTTTGTTATATTAGGGTTTATAACCTCTTCATGACTGAGTGATTTGTATCGTCCATATGAATGTACACCAGACAGACCCTGAATTGTCCTAAATAAAGCACACAAGAATATGCAGATTTAAGTATTACAATTTCTCCAAATTCATGATTGCTAGGCTGCATGTGTGCAGAATACACCCATATTTCCTTCAAAAAATACCTATTTAGCAGACTTCTTGACCAAAATTATTGTATTTATACTTTATTTTTTACTTCTCACTTTTACATAAAAATGTCTCATGTTGATGCCACTTTGATAGAGAGAAGTTGTTTTTCAATTTCATAGCTTTCAAATTTTACTTGTCTATATTGTCTTTCAAAGTGTTCTGAAAAGTAGAATTGTGAAAGGGAGGCAAGAACAGCACTAGCTGACCGATAGTAACTGCTGGAGTGGAGCTCTCAGCACATTCTACCCTAAGAAAATGAGACAAAGTAAAATTGGAGTAACAGAAGGAACTCAATGAAGCCACTGTCTATATTAGACTTCAAAGAAAAACTCACCACAGCCCAATCTTCAAAACACAGAAACACCAACCATAGTATTGCGAGGACCCTGAAGTTCAATGCATTCTCGACCATCTCCAGACTGTCGTCACCCCATCTTACTACCCAGTCTCCCCTCCTTCCACTCCTCCTCCACCCCCTGCATTGGCCCTGACAGCTGCCTTGGCTGGGCCAGGGCCATGAGATCCATCATCCTGCCCCATCCCAGCCGACCCGGCTGTCTGATCAACGATAGCGCTAATAATAACCGCCACGCAGTCACCTCCGTCTCGACGGCCCAAGCAGCACAGCCAGGGGCCGGTCTGTGCAGATTGCCTCCCCCGATTAGGACCCCATTAGAGAGGGTGTTTACCCATACCCTCGCCTAGGGGCCGGCACACTTTGTTTGCCCATCAAAATACCCCGTAGAGACCAAGGTGACCTTTTAGTTAAGTTGAAAGGGAATGTTATTTATGTATTGGTTAAATAGTCTGACAAAACTAAATTTAACCTTTTCCCTTTGGTGGATGAAATGCATTTGTGAATAGCAATAGGTGATGCTACGTCACTTTTGAACTGTTTCTCTGCACAGCAAACTTCTTGCTTTTTATGAATGCCTAATCATCTGGAGATTGTATACGCCTCTACAGTTCCATTCCCTAAAAGGTTAAAGGAGGATCGCCTATAGACCATTTATGATTCTGCATGGTGTCACTTGAATATGCCGTGCCACACTTTGCTATCTGTGGTGAGCAATGGAGAGTAATCCTCCGTTTCAGGAGGACTGGAGCAGAGAGACACGCATCCTCCGTGCTTCTCTGTAGTAGCCTGTCTCTATGCCCCAGCAGTGGGCTGAGGCCCGACAAAACACTGGCTCTGGCACCCGACGCCATTACAGCACTCAGTTAAAATGGTAATTAGAGTAAGAAGACATTAATAATAATAATATTTTATTGTAAAGCACTTTTCATTATTGAAGGATAAATTCAGTGCAAGTGCATGTAAAAAAAAAAAACATAATTAAAAGGGAAGGGTAGGTGAACCCATAGAGGTGTGTCTTAAGTCCAGCATGACTGTCTATGTAGCCCCGAGGCTGTCAGGAAGGGAGTTTCAGAGGTGAGGTCCAATTAAAGAATGTCTCAGGATCCTTTCAGCTCTGTTTTGGATGAGATGTGTTTTATGAATTGGGCGGCCGGCCCATTAGTACAAATTCCCATAATCAATTCTGGAGCAAACAAATGAATGGATAAGCTTTAATGCGAGAGAAGGTGAGAGAAGGTCTTAGGCGGGAAATGTTCTTAAGGTAAATAAATTGTGTTTTATAGTTTAATGTGTTCACACCCAGATTGGTGATGACTGAGGAGAGGGGAATGGCGCAGCTGTCAAAGGCAGGGCAGATGTTGTAGGAGTTGGTGATTTGCTTGTGGGGGGGCTATAGGCATTGCCTCTGTCTTTCTGCTATTGAGTTGGAAGAAGGTGTTCTGAATTAAATGTTTTACCTCATTTATGAAGCTGGACAGGGTTGACATGACAGATGTTGTGTCAGCTTTGGTTTTAATAGACACCTGTATGTCATCTGCGTAGCAGTGGAATTGAACACGGTGATGTCTGAAGATCTGGCCAAGTTGGAGCATGTATAGCAGGAAGAGTATGGGTCCTAGCACCAACCCTTGTGGGACACCACAGGTTCATTAATTCTCTTCTGATCTTGTCTCACCGTGAGAAACATACTGCTTGTGGTTAGAGAGGTAAAAGGTGAACCAGTTTAAGGGACTACCAGAGATGGCAGTGTGCTCTTTTAGGTGTTGGAGTAGAATGGTGTGATCTATTTTATCAAAAGCAGGGCTGAGGTCTACTATGCATTGTCATAAAGCCAGACAGGAAAACCTCAAACCTCAAGAGGTGTGAATCAAGTTGAGTTGCCACATTCTTCTCTAGGACATTAGATAAGGATTGGAGTTTGGAAATAGGCCTGTAGGTTGAAAGGATGTCTGGGTAAATGGACAATTTCTTAAACAAGGGGGAGATGTGTTTACCTGGCTAGTGTGCAGGGACTTGCTGAACAAACAAATCATAAAATCAATCAGAGTGGCTGGGCATTTATTAAATAGTGATGTTGGAAGAGGGTCAAGGCACTGGAAGATTTCATTTTTATTACGGTTTCCAAAACAGTAGCAGGTGTCACCAGAGCAAAGTCACTAAATAAGCAGATATGGTTGGTTGGGAAGGAGTCTAAGGGGAATTAGGGTTACAAGATAGAATGTTCTCTCTAATTTAGTTGTTTATATTCTTGAAGAATTCAGCAAATGTATTGCATTGTTTATTGGTAGCATTGGGAGGGCCAGAGTTTGTAGGTTGGAGGAGGTGACTAATGTTGTTAAATAATGTCCTGGGATTATCTTTGCCATTCTCAATCAAAGAAGAAACTAGAATGGGCTGCTGTTAAAGCACTAAAATAACAATTCTGGTTGCTTAATAGGCCAGTAAGTGGACAGTTAAGCTGATGTTTTTCCACCAATCAATCTTGTGGCCATTTGTCTTCATGCTGCCCAGCTCCTCTGTGAACAATGGGGAAGGCCGTTGGAATGATACATTATGGTATTTTACAGGGGCAAGTATGTTTAACGTGTGCTGTTATACAGGTCAACCATTTCATCAGCGGTGGACTTCTCGATGGCCACTCAAATAGTAGTGCTGGCTGTACTGACTCCTGGAAGACAGATGTGTCAAGGGAGTTTCTGAATTTAACAGTCCACTGTTAGTGGAGTAGAAGGAGTAATTACGGACCATGTCACAACCCTATGGTCAGAGATACCTTACTCATGTACATCCAGGTCTGATGACGGACTTCTCCTGTGATAATGAGGTCAAGTGTATGTCCACGATTGTGTGTGTGGGGACGTTGACATGCTGTGTCAGGTTAAGACAGTCCAGCAGGTTCAGGAAGTCAGTGGCAAAGGTACATTTTGTGGAATAAACGTGAACGTTGAAATCACCAGGGGCAACAACATTAGATAGAGTATGACACAGAAATGTGATTAGCACAGAGAACTTAAAAGTTATAAATGAGAAAGAATTTGATTTAGGATGGAAATAGCTAAGGATATCTGTGAAATTCAAAAGCCGTGCACTCAAATTATAAGCCATATGGGACAGGCATTATTTTCAGGACAAACCAAAAACAGCCAGACCACCACCAAAGCCACAGCCATTTCCAGATAGTTATAACCAGGTGGACATGTTTCGTTTAGTACGTATGAATCAACCTTTCTGTCAAGCAAAAAAGTCCTAGGTCATTGTTCTTGATGAACTCTTGTAATAATAGAGATTTGTAGTTTAGAGACTGCACGTTAAACAGTGCAAGTCTGAAAGGGGCCTGATTTAGAGATGGAACAATATGCACCCAAGGCCACAGAGACCACAGTCTGTCATTTGTAAGACACATTTTGCAGACATTGCCTTTAGAACATGATTGAAAAAACAAATGGGGTGTACAGAGTTTCTTGCGCTGAAGCCAGATGCAGTTCCGACACTTGAGTTGCCACTGACAGTTCCAGCACCGAGTAAGGATCCCCATTTACTGCTAAGTGGCTAGACAGCTGGTAACGTTAGAGATTGTCTAGCTTCTATAGATAGATATCTATACGTGGGTTGTGTAAATAATAGTCTAACTTGCTAGCTATATTTATGAAGGTAGCTGGAGAATACCAGAACCAATAAATAGGAACATTTAAATATGTTTTATGTTAAACATTTGAAGTAACAGTAACCCCCTCTCTGGTGGTTCTATATATGGTCTGTTCTAATGTGCTCAGGTTTAATTGAAATGTCCCTCTGGGGTTTGACAGAGTGGGGAGAGTTTGAGGAAGTGGGAAATAAAGGGAAGGACATGTGTCCTTTTCTGAATTCAAGTGATACTATAACGACTCTGCATACACTTTAAAGATAAACAGGAAATCCATTCGAACTGTGATTTAGAATGTTACTTGTGTTGTGGATTTTTAACCATAGACTGTAAAACACATACGAAATGCATAACAGGGACGAACCATTAATGTAAATGTATTAAATACATTTGAAGATGCATATTATATGGTAAATGCTTATGATTTAACATCATAATGTAACTCTGCCATACATAACCCACAAACCAAAGTGTTTCCCGTTTTCAATGCTACTCTACCCTCACTGTGCCGTAAGAGAAACTACTGGAGTGAATCGCGTTCCTGGCCATTCCATTATCAGGCAGACCTCTCTCCAGGTAATTTTGCAGGCAACTGAGTAATCCCGATAGACAGAGGGGAAAAGAAAAATGTCATATTTCCTTTTCACTCTTTAATTCATGAGTCTCCTCCCTTATCAGCTCACTGGAGTCCTGACCTGTTTAACTTCCTGCAGGTATTCATTGTGTGTGAGAGTTTTCCCTCCACACTCCTTCTCTGACATCGTACACAGCCAAGTCGTCCCCCCCCCCCCCCCACCCCCGAGGGACTGATAACACCTCACACACAGTGCTACAGTATGAGGATGATGGGATAGGGCTTCCCAACATCTTTCTTAAATTGTATTAGAATTTCACCACCTCCAGTCCTTTCTGAGCATAAAGGGCAGGACACAGTCTGGTAGTGCTCTGCTGCTTCCTGCCATGTTGGGAACCCATGAGGGACTTTATGCTGACGGGAGATAACGGGGTTTTTAATGAATTTGCGTCAATAGAGACGAAGCGATACCATGAGGGGTGTGAACATGAGGACATCAAATAATAGAATGATTGTGTGTAATCTCTTACAGTGTTATTGTGATGATTACATCCAGATACGTTTGTGGTGTGCATTTTAATTTCCATCAATCTATAATGGAGTGTAAAATCAAGTAAAACTGATTAGAATGGACTGATCAAATTGCAGTGGGTTAATCGTGCTGCGACTGAGTTTAATGCAATCTAAGCGGAGTAGTTAAAACATAATTAAGAACAGGATTGGATTGGGGATGTGCTTTTGGTCGGGCCCATAACTCAGGGAATTGATCAGAGGAGATGTGAGGAAACAAGCTGCCAAGATACAATATCAATGAATGATAGATTATAGGTCAGAGGGATCAGAGTGAATTGCTGTCATATGCACTTCTATGATCAAGAGTTGTCAACAATATTTTGGGGTATACCTTCGAACCTGTGGGTGAATACATTATCAGGTGAATTGAGATAATCCTGGAGACCATTTTGTATATCTGCTCTAATTATGTACAGAGGTGACATTATAAATATAGAGCACAAACATACTGTTAAAGATTGCTAAAAACAGTATAACATTGAACAGTTTGAGTAAGGCACCAGAGGACCTTCAGAATCATCAATACTGAACAGGCAGCTAATTAAAACTGTTAAACGTATGTTGTCTGGCCAATAACACAGGGTGCTGTCAAGTAGAAGATAAGTGCTTTAGTGGAATATGCCCATCAGGTTCTTCTAAATCTACCACTTTACATCATTAATGTTTTGAATTGCATAGGGCTTGGGGAAGTATATTTGCAAGAAAAGATTAAATGGTAATCTAGAAAAGACAAAACCAACCTGACTAGACCTGTTTGAACTCCAAACTCCTACACAGGCACATTCTTGTGTGGTCGCAAAGGTAATTGCGAATTTTGTGAGATTGTTTCAGGAAAGGACATTAAGAAATGGGAAGAAACTGAACAGGTTACAGGCAGAAAATGCAGTGGAAGTCTGCATCTGATAATAAATATTTAAAGGTCACTATCTTAAGGGACAAAAGGAAATTAAGTGAAATGCTTGCTTGGGATCTGGCAAAGTCATATGGCACCAAAGTACACACTTCAACCTTAAGAATTGTCCTATGTAGTGCGTGTTGCAGCTTAGACATTTTTAAGCATGCAAGTTTCAAGTGCAAAAAATCTCATACAGAGCCCCTCAGGGATGTTTAGGTTATGGCCAACAGAATTCTTTGTGCAGTTTCACGATCAGTAAAACTGTGGCTGCAATGGTGGTGGCCTAGCACAACCTTGAATAAACCTTCTCTTTTAGTGCGAGGCAGGCAGGTTGGAATATCCTATTTGCTGGTACATTTCCAAATGTGAAGGGAAAAGAGAAAAATGCACCATGCGAAGGCTCCACTCAAAGGACGTTGGAGGTATATGGGAGGCAAATTACAGGTGCTGAGACAGAGGGGTTTTCCCCTTACAAAGCTGCTTGAGCAGGGTCAGAGGCTCTCCAGAAGAAAGATTTTTCCCTGGGGATCAACAGATGTTACATACCCTCTATATGCCCCTTTATGTGCCCTTTGAATGTACAGTGCCCTCTGGGAATGTCATTAAAGATCAGTATTCAATTCCTGCTTGCTAGGGCCAATAAGAAAGTGTAAATCAACGGACGTTGTGATGGAAAGGCATGCCAGCCGAGTGCCTTTCCTCTCATCAAGACATCTGCCTACAGAACCTGGTTCCAATTACATTTTGAATAATGTTTATAAAACTCCAAGCACTAACATTGATGTCTCGATAAAAGTAGAGGCATGGTGTCCAAATAGCCCTTTGGAATGGATTTGGAATGGATTTCCTGCATATTTTTGTATTGGCTTAGAACAATTTTGCTTCAATTAAAGGTTAGATTTCTCTGATATTTGGGGTGTAAGATCGAGCTGATAAACAACAACAAAATCAGCTAATTTGACCAATAATTCTGGAGCGCACGGTATGTTGACTGGACCGGAGCGTTCTGGTTGTGCAACCGGCATGACTACTTTGCTGAACCAACTCAGGGCAAATCCATCCCCTCGGCATATTGTAGAATTGCCTGTTGGGGTGCTGGGGTGTCGCCCTGGACTGTTCCCAGTCAGGCACACAAAGTGCTATCAATTCTGCCGGAGCCAGCGAGCAGGCAATCTGCATATTTCACATAGCTCTAGGAGACCTCTGGCGGAGCTAGACAATCCCTACGGCCGGCGGAGTTATCGTGGACATCGCTCAGAATAACAGTGTTTGTGCTTTTTTTTACTGAAGTAGGTTGTTTTTTGGATCGTTTACTTCTCCCCGCCCACCCCGAGACCCCATCCTCCCGCTGCTTCCGTTGGCCACAACGGGTGAGGAGAACGCTGGCAACACACCGGTGTCGTCCGGCGGTTATTCTTCATTGAAAAGTGACATAACCGATGGTTTGAACAGTCTTCATGTGATCCGGTCAGCGAGGGGTCAGTCGAGGAGACATCCATCACAGGGGAACAGAGAAAAACCCCCTTACTTCCAAACTCCTCTCCTCACAGCAGCCGCAGAGGGATGATGGCCTTGTCTCAGATAAGGGCCGATCCATGGGTCTGATTTGTGGCCGGTGGAGCAATTTCAATACCCGTCGTTGCGCTGATAGATGAAGCCCTGTTTGATAAAGGGCCAATTTGCCACTGGGGCAATGGGGATAGAATTGAAGCAGTCACCTTTATTTTGTCCAATCCTCAATCCCAAGCAAAACAGGATGGTAGAAAGAAAATGTGCAGACCCAAGCATGGAGAGTAAAAGGAGGTTTTGATTGCAATATGCTCTCTTATCTGTGCCAGAAACATAGCCGCCCACCGCATCTTCCAAACCCATATCCTGGGCCTCAGGTGTGTTGTCTTAACTGACTTCTAATATCTAATGTAAGTATAAAAAGAAGGGTGGCAAGTGTCTTGAACAACTGCTTTTGTTAGATATGATAAATACACGAATACAGTGTATAGAGCAACACTACACAATTATGGAGGGCCACACAATTCAATATTAAATCATGAACAAATGATCTAGATTCACAAAACATTATTTAAAAAAATCTTTGACGTGACTGCATTTTCACAATCATTTGACAATATATTTGATTTGATATTAAGGATTTGATATTGATGATTTTCCAATAATGGTGTATTTTTATAAGAGCCAATTTATTTTATAATGATGGGCTGTGTTTCAGAGAGCAATTGAGGGTACCTGGCCGGTGCCTGGTACACTGACCGCTTACAAAGCTGATTCAATCAACTGTCACCCACTGCAAAATATGCAATCAACAAGCGTCTGGGGCAAATTATATAACTAATTATTTATCACGCTTCACTCTCCTCATCCTGTCCAGAAAGAGCTAGGCCGCTAGGGGGCCTCGACTGCAAAGTTTTTAAAAAAAACATTGACTCCCTCTCTATGAACGATACATCTCTCTACCTTCTTCAACCAAAGTTCTGTTGTATTAATATCCCTTTACCTTTTGCATATGCAGCATTTAAGCTAATTTTCCTGGGGATCGCATACACAACAAACATGCCTGACGTATTACAATTAAATAATTGGCAGCAAGGTCAGTGTTGCCAATGATTGCTGGCTGATAACCCCGAGCTGGTGAAACACTTGCTGTACCTGAGCAAGACAGTTAACCCCAACTGCTCCAAGGTTGTTACTGATCATTCCTGGAGTCATAGCCATGAGAAGCAGGGGTGCTGAGGGGTTCTGCAGTCCATTGCCATGCGTCATCTGTTTGTTTATTCCCAGCACCCCCAGATCAAAAGAAATTCCCGCAGCAGTGCGCCGAGTAGCCCAGAGCCTCTTCCATCCAGTGGAAGCAGTTCAGTCCTGTCAGCAGACAGCCTCTTAAAACGGAACAGAAAAGACGTAATTACTTTGCAGATAGAGAACATACAGCTAGAATATAGCATGTGGAATAAATCCAAATCCAAGGTACAAGGTTTTAAAAATACATTTGATTTGATTCATCATTACATGAAGTGGACAGTATTTACAGAATGGATTGATGCATTTCAGTGAATGATAATGTAATTAACCACTATATTGCCCGTCAAATAAATATATATAGTGGGTGGTAAATCAAAGACTATATTGTTTTGCTGCCTCTAGGCTTTTCGTGTAATGCACCAATTCAGTTTACATTACAAAAAAAGTGTGCAGTGCAGTAAATAAATCCCATTAATATTTCTATCCCATCCTACGTTGGTGGAATTGTTGTAGACTATATGATTCAACTAGTTTTGTACCAGAGAAGTGACATGATATTCCTAGATAAAATAAGGTGCTAAAAGTTATATTCAGTATTTTTGGCCACTGAATACTAATAATGAGTCGCTGAATATTGTGTTTTCATGTATCAGTGCCCAATGTAATAAAAACACGTTCCAACTTGATGGCTATTTGAAGTATGATAGTGATTGTATTTAGGCACATATAAACAACATTTTTCAGGTCAATGTGAGGTTTAAAGCCTCAATGGGAGGTTTAGGAAATATTTATTTCGTTATTTGTAAAAGTCCCAAGTCGAATGTTAACCTGATTGACTTCAGCACAGAAATCAAACAAACTTTAATTGCCAGCTTAGCCCGACTCCTTCCCCACATTTAATGTCCACACAGAGGCACTGTGCAGCATTCATAAGAATGCGGCCATATCGTAATGATCGTTTTACGTTAATTGCGTCATTTCCGTTTCAGTGTTGCTGTGTGTGATGGGAGACGCGGTAGATTGGAATTGAAGTCAGGCAATTTATGGTCGATGTAGTTTGGTAAGGCACATTTCATGTTGTAGGTTTATTTTCTGTGAGATAAGGCTATAATATTTTAGCAAAACAAACTGTTTGGTCAGCCTGTTATTGTTATATACTACTGCATTCCACACAAACTGTCAGCGGGGTTAGCTGCTAAGCTAAACATGCGCGGTAGTTAGAGTGGTGGACGTTATACTGGTATCCTGCCTTAAAGTAGTACCAGACCAAAGAGAATAGTGGTTTCTCCTCTGGGCTTAGTAAAATATAAACAAATTATAACATATCTATAAATGTTTGCTTACTTCAGAAATACGTGTGGTACTTATAAAAAGATGTGGCGTTCGAAAGGAACTAGTCTCGCGTTAGAACAATGCTGTACGCTGGTAGGCCTTTAAGCAATTCTATCAATTTTGTTGCCATTGTGCACTGGATAGTACCACATTGGCATTCGATTTCAATTGCAGGCATACAAACACATAGTTTTGCGTATATCAATATTTGTGTTTGTATAACAGTCAGGAATGTGAAATGTGTTAAACCGCCTCTTACCACTTTGTCACTAATGACAGCAGTAACCTTTCTATGCTAAACGAAATGTTTTATTCTTGAACGTTTATAATTCGCTGAAATGGGGTCCTGCGTGCTCGGTGTTAGCGATTCAAATGCATAAAATTCGTTTAAATACTTATTATGTTCACTTGAAAAGATTGATCAGTAAAAATTGTACAGATTCTGATCACTAGTGCATTGATTATTACAGGTTGATATCGCCGTGCCCTTCCATTGGTGTGCAGAGAGAATTGCCTTTATGTGTTTGACAAGCATTCAAATTCGCTCCAAAAATGGCTTGTTAAAATGTAAATTGTAAAATCTTTATTTTACAATATATTTTTTTTTCCTGCGAATGTCTTCATAAATACTAATAATAGTATTATTATATTTATTAACTGTTTTGCTCAAGAACGTAACGAGCGTGCCTGCCATACTCTGCCATACCCATAGTGGGTCCTGTGGTCACAACCCAGCACTGTGCAGCTCCATTGGCCTTCCCCAGAGATCACCTGAATTGGCTGGTCCGCTATTGGTGCCCTGTTCTCTTCATAGATGAGAGCAGTTCACACTGAGCAGATGTAAACGAGTCTGGAGATGCCATGCTGAATGTTCTGCTGCCTGCAGCATCATCCAGCATGACTGGTTTGGCGGTGGGTCAGTGATGGACTGAGGAGGCATATCCTTGGAGGGTCGCACAGACCTCTACATGCTAGCCAACGGCACCCTGACCGCTGTTAGGTACCAGGATGAATTCCTCGGACCCATCGTCAGACCTTACGTTGGTGCAGTACAATGCCTGGCCTCATGTGACCAGAGTGTGTAGTCAGTTCCTGGATGACGAAAGGCATTGAGAGATCTCCCAGGACACATTATCTGCCCTCTTATCAGGAGCACGCCAATACATTGTTGTGAGGGCATACATACTAATGAGGCACATGATAACGTTTATGCAAGTTCAAACATTTGTTTGCTCCGACTTTCGGTGCGAGTTAGAATCCAGCTCGTTATTTTGCTTGACAAAAAAATAAATCAATTCAAATGTCATTGATTTTTCTTCCTGATTTCTTGCCTGCCCAGGTGTCACGTGGATTCTGGATTGTGACTCATCACATCAAGGTTCTTCTATGGCTGCCCAAGCCATGCAACAGCCCAGTTTCCTTTTGGTTAGTTTCAGTTAGCGCATTGTTATGGCTGTTGATGCGTGAATTTGTCCTTCTGAATCCGTCTGCACATTACGCTGAAATAAATCGCTTGATGACTGTCTTCACTGATTATTGATTCGTTTAAACAATTGTCTGTTAAAATGCCTGTGTCTAATGCATTCATGTAGCTTTCTAAATGTGGCTGTGGCATTGTTTGTATTGTTTCCTTTTTTGTTTTTATTTATTATTGATGCATATTTTCTTGTGTAAAATTATTCTATTTTTGAATAAGTCAAACTTTTTATATTGGTGAAGACCTTTTAGTACAAAGCATTATACAATAACCAGCATCTACTCTGAGAAATCAGATTGCTTCATGAAATTGTGTAATCTATCATGTTTTGGCACAGTAGTAAAGTCACTGCTTCACAGTTCGCTGTGTTGTTGTGTGACCAGGGATTTTTTATCTGATCGCTGATTCGCCAGGGGTCCTCCGAAAGACAGGGAACCTGTGCAGGACTGTCCAGGGTTGGTTGGTTAGTAATCAAATTCGGTTGCCTTGCCTTCTCACACTCGAGCGCGTTTGGTCTCAATCGAGGTGGAAAGAGTGCATTCCTTCCAGCGTGTGAGATTCTGATTCGAGGTGCTGGTTGAGTGGGCAGCATGATAAGAACCAGGACCTGTTGGGGCTTGGGAGGACATGTACAGCATCTCCGTATTGAATGTGCTAACGTCACTGGGAGTTGCTGTGGTGAATTAGGTACCCGCCACCACCAGTTGTTACTGGGTTCTCTGGTCAAATGAAAAAGGGGCTCACTCCAGCTGGTACTGTTATCCACTGTAATGATGTGTCCTTCTTTTTATAGGCCAACCTGAAGGAGAACTCGACCACCAAACCTTTTCTCCAGCGTTGCCAGGAGTTGGTGAAAGTCATTGATGACTACCCCACAAAGGTGAAGTGGTCCCATCTTCCATATGAGGTTACATTTTGTACTTCGAGGTGTAGTTCACCCTCAAGCCATGAAAATAATACTCATTTGGTTTTCTCAATGGGAGTAATTACCTTGGGATTTTTTTTTACCGTTACCCAACAACCTTTGTTTGGCAAATCTTAATTAGATTGGGTGTAACCAATCACCTTTTAAAATCATACTGTAAGTTAATTGTCCACTGATTCATATACTTTTAGTTTAAATTCTTACATGAACAACAGAATTTGTACATTTGCGTGTTGTACATCTATTTAGTAATCCATGGACAATAATATGTGGAGGTGGTTAGTCATTCCATGGGCACTAATATGGAGGTGGTTAGTCATTCCATGGGCACTAATATGGAGGTGGTTAGTCATTCCATGGACAATAATATGTGGAGGTGGTTAGTCATTCCATGGACAATAATATGGAGGTGGTTAGTCATTCCATGGACAATAATATGGAGGTGGTAACTCATTCCATGAATCTTCCTACAAACAGTTTGTGTGCTGATGTTGCATCCTCAGGCCACTCTTACTGAATTTTGCAACCGAGGACAGATTAGTTTTTGTGGCTTCAGCTCTCTGCAGTATTGTGAGCTTGTTGCTTACCACTTTGTGGCAGAGCTGCTCCTAGAAATGTCCACTCCATCATTACAAACTGACCTGTTGGATTAAAAGCCTTAAATTCCCTAGAGCCACAAACAAGTCAATTACAAAGAAGTGGAAGGTGTATGATGCTACCAAGACAGTGTGAAGATCAGGCTTTTATGGCCATAACTGGGCATATGACAATACCACAAGCACATTACAAATTTTTAGCTTGACCACTTTTATATGTTTGGGTACATGTTTGGTATCTGAAAGCTTGTGGGGACAACAGAGTGGGGATGTGAGATTGGAAATACATTCATCAAGTTTGATGCCTGCAGGCTGTGTGGGTTAACATTCTTGATAGTCATACTCGGTCTCCACAGAGAACGGGATTTCACTGTCCCCATAAGCAGCTGCATCTCTTCCCCCCCGTCCCTGCCATATTAGTTTCTGGCACAATGTGTAGTGACCTGAATGTGTCCATATAATAACCCCTTGTAAAGGTCATTGTTAGTACTCAGCCATGTCTTCCGCTGCCTTGTATTAATAAGATGGATCACACTGCCAAACGCTGACAATGTGGCTATTAATCTTGTTTTTCTGATTATGTCTTAATAGTCACTAGCTTAATGTATTTTGTACATTCAATTTGTTGCTATTGAGCGAGTTAAGTTAAAGGCTGTCCAATAAGTCCTCCGAGGTTCCATGGGCGTCCCAGCCCTACCCATGGGGAATGTGTGGCAGCTGTTACAGTGGGTTTTGTGGGATCAGAGGGAATTGGGCCAGGAGGGCACCGTCTGGAAACCAGGGTCTCTTGAACAGCTGCTGTGGTGTGTGGCACCTCGCTATTCAACTGTGTCAATGTTTAATCAGCCAGCATGTCCGCTTTGTGCCTGAATTTGGATTGACTAAACTCAACCTTGTTAGCAATCACCTTCATCCCCTGTCTTCCACGGGACTTTTCCTGTCCACATTCTGCTGACATTGATGTGGAGGGGGACTTATTCCGGAATAATGGAGGTATGTTTTAGTGACTGAACCAGTAAATATCTTTCTCCCCAGGAGCTGCACCCGATCTTCCCTTGGCTGGTAGAGGGGGTTTTCGGAAGTCTGGATGGGGTGATCACAGGCTGGAACCTGCGATTCCTGCAGACACGCAGCAATGAGTACAACATTGTCATGGACTTTCTGGATCCTAGGTAGGCCTGATAGGCTCCATTGGTGTTAGTTGGGACTTTTCACATTTTCATTCTAAACAAAGGCAATCCATCAATATAAAGTAATGTGTTTAGTTATTACAGATTTAGCTACCCTAGACATTAGCTAAAATCTAGGTTTTGCGTGTGTGCGTGTGCAAAACCTAGAAATCTATCCATATGTCTAATTCAAGATAATGGCCCTGTCTCATTGCAGAATAGTCCAACATCAAACAGGAGTCGCTGCTGAGCCAGTTCCCTTTCCCATTTTGTCCTTGTGGTGGATGATTAAGTACTGTACCAAATAATGACTACTTCTGCTTCCATGTGCTTTATAGTGGGCCAATGATGAAGCTTGTTTACAAGCTTCAAGCAGAAGAGTACAAGTATGAAATACCTGTCAGCTTTCTACCTGTAAGTCTCCGCTCTCTACACAGTACTTCATCTCAATGTTATTTGTAGCAAGGTGTT
>JACXGK010000713.1:35188-93425 GCA_016801125.1 Novumbra hubbsi
TAAGCCTAGCACTCAGTATCCTTGATACCCAACCCACTAAGCCTAGCACTCAGTATCCTTGATACCCAACCCATTAAGCCTAGCACTCAGTATCCTTGATACCCAACCCATTAAGCCTAGCACTCAGTATCCTTGATACCCAACCCATTAAGCCTAGCACTCAGTATCCTTGATACCCATCCCTCAAAGCCTAGCACTCAGTATCCTTGATACCCAACCATGTTTAAACAATTGTTTTAGTCTCATGTTATGTCCTTAACTATCTTCAGATCCTTTTGAATATTACATGTTCATGTTTGCCTCTAGCCTAATCACACCAAAGGTAAGCAAAATTGATCCATCAGTAATTGTTTATTGTGGACTTATTTGATCTCATGTGCTATGTTGTGTTTTTTTCACAGAACTACCCTCCTGGCCAGAATGTGAGCAGTTCAGACACTGCATACTTTGTGCTGGTGGACACCTATCTGAATTACTTCCTCCCTACAGAGGGCAGTGTTCCCCCCTCTCCGTTTCCGGACAACAGAGGCTCTGTATCTCCTCCTGCCCCCAGGTAGTGAACATTGGTGGATTTACCAAGTGAAGAGGAACAGAGCAAATCCATTTGTGATAAGTAGGGGGAGAACATTGGAAAGATGCAACAGGAATTGTAATTTTGGTTTTCTCCTGCTACAACTGAGATGCTCACTGATGTCTTTGGTTTCTAGGGCACCCAGCGTTCCCTTTGCGGGGTACGGCATCCACAGCACCAGCCTCCTCAAGCGCCACATTACCCATCAGCCCTCAGTCACTGCTGACCCTGCAGCCCAGGAGATCTGGAGGTCTGAGGCGTTACTACAGGTGCGGCTCCATCTTGTTCTGAAAAGTGTTTCTGGGTGTGACTACGGTGTGTGTGTTCCCTAATTGGTCTGTTACCCTCAGGTGTTTGTGGAGGTCTGGCTGCATCACTACTCTCTGGAGATGTACCAGAAACTGCAGTCTCCTCAGGTGAAGGTAAGAACATGACACATCCCACCAGCAGGCTCCCGTCTTTCCCACTGCAGCACTGCACGGCTGACTGGCTAATCACAACCTTCTCTTCCCGTTGAGTACCATGAATAGGCTTACCTCCACCCCTGCTTAGACAAGTCATTTGCTTAGAATGAACCTATTACATCAGGGATCCGACGATTCCTATTTGGTAGTAGCTGGCGATATTACCATCTGATAATCACGCGCACACTTCCACACCTGGTCTATAGGAATCCAGTTTCTTGCTTTGCGCTGCATTGTTGGTAAACTAATGTTGCACAGTACACACAATTTGGACCCTCAAACATTTTTTTTAAATTATTTAATATTTATGGTATCAAATGTGGTCATGGTCATAAGTGTGATTATAGTGGAAGTGTGTGGAAGTGTACTCCATCTCAGCCATGGTATTGTTTTGTATAAAGTATCATACTTGGTATTGTATCACAGTACATTTCTGGTATTGTGACGCAAGGTATTAAAAATGGCTTTTATGCAACTTTGGTGGTAACTGGGAAGTCAGGCATATGGTCTGTCCTTGGTTTTGTAGTCTGTAGAATTTCCTTTTTAGGGATAGGCAAAAGGGAGTGTGGTGTGGAAATATATTTTGAAATGTGTGACCGCTTTACAAAGATGACCTTGCCAGTGTTCCAACCTTCCAGTTGTGTGACTGGTGAACCAATCCGGTTTACTTTTATCTACAGCCGAATCCTTTTGGTGCCCACCACTAATGAATACCATCACCATTTAAAGTTAAATGACAAACCAATTTTTTATGAAAGTCTGTGTTACATATGGATGATTATTGTTTTGTCGGTTGCTGAATTATTGTCAAATGGGCAGCTTCAGGGCTAATTCATTGCACTGATTTGGCATGTGTATTTGGTAGTAGTGCTTCTGCTTTCCCCACGCCCTGTGCATGCTGCTTGTGGCTCCATGTTGATTTGCTCTTGGCTGTTCTACATGTTGGTCTGCTCAGCTGGATATCATCTCCACGCATCACTTCAGTATTTAACCTTTACATGTTACTCTTGTAGCACACTCTCCTATCCAAGTCAAATGTAATGTAGCGACTACTTCCATTTTCATATTATTCCTACTGGCAGCAACCCAGGCGTTAAGAGCCATGGTCTGCCAAACGACAGTGTCTCATTGTACTGTCAGGATTATGAAGTTTTTCCTGACAACTAATTGTCGCATACATGTTTGCTATTATCAATTTATTTGTCTAAATTGTAAATGTTATGCCACTTTTATAGCCATGGCCATTTAACTGAAACAAAACTTTTACCTGTGGACAGTTAACGTGTCTTTAACCCATCTATTATTAACTAAGTGTTGTCTTCTGTGCCTCTCATTGATCGGCATAACTGTTTAAACCTCATTCTCTCATGGGTGTGAACAGGACTACTGCATCATCCTAGCGGTCGTAGCATTGTGTTCCTGTGGTCAATTATATTTCTTGTCCTTGTGTTTTGTTTTTCACTTATCTATACGTTCTTGTATTCACTCCTTTTCCTCCTTTTACGATGCACCATCCTTCCCCCTCTTTCTATGGTCATATTCACCTCACTCCTTCCTTTTCTCTTCACCCTCTCTCTCTCTCTGTTTCCCCACTGTGTTTTTGTGCTCCTCTTCCCCCCCTGGTTGTGACGGGCCGTACAGCTGGCGCTGCTGCAGTATCGCCTCAGTCTGTCCAGCATGCCGTGCCAACCCCTGACCCCTCCTGGCTCTGGGACCCTCAACACGTACCAAGTACTTTCCCCCTTTCATTCACTCCCACTGGTCCTGCAGGAGGTAAACGTGGCCCCTAAGGACCGCGTAGCGTTGAGGTTAGGACGTCAAGGGTACTTCTTGAAGAAAGCAAGGCCGTTTTATAAAACCAGGTTGCCTGGTTGGCACAGCCAGTAAAATGCAGATTGTGGGCCCAGTTTGTACGGCACGGTGTTGACGTTATGTCATGGTAGGATCTGTCTAAAAGAGAAGTGTCCTTGAAGGAAGAATCAGCCTTCAAAGCATTCTTCTGTTGCTTTTAGATTTTGTGTTTGTGTGTGTGTCATTTCATAAAGCATGTCTTGCTGATGTCTGGTGTTGTACACTGTTGTGTGGTTAACCTGTCTCAGTTTTCTCATCTCATATTTTTCCATCTATGCAAAACCACTACTACTAAACACACACAATACATCAATTACTAAATTATTGATCTGAATCAGTTTCAAGTATGTGCCTGTTTCTGAGCTAGACATGGATGAAATGTCAGAAACTAAGCCGTAACAACAGTTTTGGTGAATAAATTAGTCATTTGCAATTTCTTAAGCTGAGTCATTTGACAAACGGTGACCATTTCTGAGGGTTTATAGGATCCGTTCCAAGCCCACTATTTGATTGGTTTTTGGTGTCCATGGAGCTTCGTGTCATTGGCTGCTGTCCCTGTGAATGTGTGTATGACTGGCTGCCGTTTCAGGAGCCTTTCACCCCGACAGAGGAGCATGTTCTGGTGGTGCGTCTCCTGGTGAAGCACCTCCATGCCTTCTCCTGCAGTTTAAAGCCAGAGCAGGTGCCCTCTTCACCCTCAGCCCACTCCCACACTAGCCCCCTAGAGGAGTTCAAGAGGTGAGCTGAGCAGTGAGCACCCTTAAACTGGGACACAAGTGATCCCAATCGGCACGACATCTAAACAGAGTTTTGTGGTCACTGAATGTCACTGTAGGGTGGTGGTCCAGCGTTTTGTGCAGCAGAAGCTTTATGTGTTCCTCCAACACTGCTTTGGCCACTGGCCTTTAGATGCCTCCTTCAGAGCGGTAGGTATCACACTTCCAATCCACGTTCTTCTCAGATGGGCTGTGGGCGTTTTTTAATCAAATCTCTAAGTCCATCTAACACAACTCACCACATTTGTGCCCCGACATTCTGTCCGTGTTTAGGTCATGGAGACTTGGCTTAGCTACATCCAGCCTTGGAGGTACACCGGAGAGAAGACCAGTTCTCTGACAGACCAAATCAAAGGTGTACCTGAGAAATGGTGAGCTTAGGTTAAGTGCACCAGAGAAATGTTAGCAGTGCTTTCATTTAAGGATTACCTCTGTGATATTGACCAGTTTTTCCTCTACTTTCAGGGCCTCGTTTGTTCAGGAGAACCTGCTCATGTACACAAAGCTCTTTCAGGGCTTCCTAAACCGGGTGGTACGCACGGACCTGGTCAATGTCCAAAATGCACTAATGGTCTTTAGGGTGGCCAAAGTCTTTGCCCAGCAAAACCTATCGGAGATGATACAGAAAGGTAACCGCAAACTCCTTCAGCCAGCGTTACGTTGCTCGTTTGATGCAGATGAACTAAGAGCATTGTCCAGCTATAGTGGTCTGTACTGTTACCTGTCCTGCTGTGACCCACCTATCATAACCCACGTCTTTCCCCACCGGCCTGGCCCAGGAGAGCAGCTGTTTCTTGAGCCAGAGCACGTCCTCCACCACCGGCAGCACCGGGCTTTCCTCACCCCGGGCCACGGCGGCAGCTTCCTGTCTGCGCGGCAGCCCATGGCAACAGATGGGGTGTTCAGGGTGAAGAGCCATGTGTATGGCCTGGAGGGGCAGGACTGCCAATACAAACAGATGTTTGGGCCGGAGCTGAGGGGCGTGGTGAGTAGGGGAAAAATCTGGCGCTATGGGGGAAAATAAATCTGCTGGCCATTGGTTGTTTGTTTTTTTGTCGTTGTTGTCCAAAAATAAATGCCACCGTCTTTGAGATTTAGAGTATTTCAAGAGTTAATAAATAGTTGTAAATCTACTAACAAGAGTGCCTAAACATGAGCTAATTTAATTACAGTTCTGAGATCAAATCCTGAGAGACGGATATTAAAATGTTCATTATTGAAGTTGGTGTAAAAACAACTAACAAGTGGTTTGCTGTGAATGTCCTCACCCATTCTTGAGCTGACTCTTTGTTCCAACCCATTACATGCTGTTTGGCAAGTACAATGCAGATGTTTCCATATCTAGAATATTTATGCTTATATATTTACATCTAGGAAGAGATCTTTTGTTTCATAAAGGAGAAATGTGTAAATTTTGACATCTGGTAATGCAGCTAAACAATTGGGGTCTGTTAGCCTATCTATTAGTTAGACATACTTACATTTACACACAAGACATCAGCATCTTAGCTGTGAGAGAGGGTACTGCTGCCAGTTATGTATGATTCACCTAACCATATACAATAATTCTGTAGATTACTGCACATCAATGCCGGAAATTATTACATGTTTACTATGGTCAGAGGAAAGGGGATGAATTGGCTGTTTGGAAGCTTGTTTGGTTGACCCATCAGATAGACGGCACTATCCTGTTCCCTGCTTATCTTCAGAGGCAAGTCGGCAGTGGTCACTGTTGTCATTCTTCTTTGGTTTAGATCCTGAAGCTCATTCAGATCATTGCTCAGGCGAGGCAAACCGCCAAGAGGATATCGGATCACTCGGCTGAGGTGGCAGCTAACAACTCCTTCATGTCCTGGTTTGGGATGGGCTTCCCTGACCTTAACCATACTTTAAATGGACAAGAAGTGGATGACACTGGGGAGTGTGTCAAGAAGACCCATGAGTTTCTGGAGAGGTCACTGGACTACCTCTGTCAGATATTTCGGGTAGGTTAGGGCAATTGCTATTTACTCAAACCTAATTCTTCTTATTATTTGTTGGTTTTAATATGTCCCGCTATGTCGTCTGCAGCTTAATACGGGGCAGTTGTCTCAGCTCATGGCCACACTAGGCTCTGGTCAGGAACATGGGAACTCCAGGCATCTCCCTGATTGTATCCAGGGGGAGAATGGACTCATTCTCACAGACCTGGGCCGGATGCAGGTACCATTACTTACCCTTACCACAACAACTTACCCTTACCACAACAACTTACCCTTACCACAAACTGGTATCCCAACTGTCTCATAATGGGATTCCTGTAAAATGTGCTGTATTTGCAGATCATCAATGGACTGCGTAGATTTGAGATAGAATACCAAGGAGACCCAGAACTTCAGCCAATCAGGAGTTATGAGAATGCAGTCCTGGTCAGACTGCTCTTCAAGATGTCATCTATCATTAATGAGAGGGTATATGACATTCTTTGCTGTTTTTAAAACCAAAACCTGTTAATCAGTCATAAACCTGTCAATCATTTGTACTTAGATCTCAGCAGTGCATTCATTTAACTGTATATAATCACGAACTCTGTACGTCATTCATGTACATCGTTTTTTTTGTTTGTTTTAGTGCGGTCTGTGTCATCACATTGCTTGCCCCTCTCATCCACAGTTCGGAGGTCACATAGAGGCTCTGTGCTCACGGCCGGACTTCCTGGGCCAGTTGGGACGACACTACCTGGCCGGTCCCGATGCCACGGCAAGCGGCAGGCGGGGGAGTCCAGAGACACGGCGTACAGCAGAGAGAAACCGCCGGCCACGGCTGAGTCTACGCACTCTGGCCAGCTACAGGGTTCTGCTGATGCTTCTGCTTCTCTACCTATTTGGGGCACTGGTCTCCTTGGGCCCGATATCCAGCACCCTGCTCATCCTTACAGGAGGCTTTCTCTATGGACTCTTTATCACCCTGTTTGGAGATAAACTCAGGCTCAAGTCCCACTAGCAGGGATACAATATGGCTTTCTTCACCACCTGCCTTCATGCTTGGCCACCTGTGTAATAATGTTTTTAATGATGTAAATAAATGCAAAACTGCATTACCTTTCAGATATTGTATTGTGGCATTTGGAATCTTTAATTTTTATAAATCTTAAATTTTTGTGATATTTTCAAAAAGAATTGCATTACTCACTATTTATTTAGATCTGATAATATTTTATTGTCAAGGAAATCTGGTTCAAAATGTATAATGGAAAATCAGGTGTGGTCCAGCAGTTCAAGCAGCAGACTTTTTTTTAATGCACTAGTTCTGCTTATCTCTTCTTCCAAACTGTATCTAAAACAGATTGGCTAGGAAGATCATGCAATACCTAGGTAGATAATGTTTTTTGTATACCAATGTAATTTACTACCTAGTCATTTCTACTCTTAAATAAAACTGCATTTTGCTGCTGCTGGAGTCTATTAGTAAAACCCCAATATTATGTACAATTTATTTTGTGGCTCCATTTTCACACGAAGCAACCTCATGAGGTTGGGACCCCTGGTTTGGGAAATCGTACTGAACCCATTTATCATTTAAGTGGAAATGTTCTTAGCTAGGTATCCTGATTCTGTTACCACAAACTGATAATCCTCCTGGACAGTCTGTGGCGCTACTTAATGGCGTTGGATACCCAACGTCCCAGAGGTTCTCAATTGGATTCAGGTCTGGGGAACGTGAGGGCCAGTCAGTGGCATCAATGCCTTCGTTATCCAGGAACTGCCTATCTTGGCTCTACAGAGTAATATGTATGCTCAATACTTAGTATATAAGTATACCAAGTATTGAGCATACTTGCAATGACTGGTATGCAGTCATTGCAATAATGTTGTTTTATAAAACCCTAGTGAAATTTCTTTTTTTTCCTACTTCCACTAAAAATATCAAAAATGTATAATTACTAAACAATATTGTTAGAATGTTCTAGTGAAATGTGTAATATGTTTCAAATGTTATTTTTTTTTATTGAAACGCGACGGGAGAAAAATTGTGAACCAGAATAAAAAGAACACGGTGGTCTTTACGGTGGACATGCGCACAAATTTCAATAAAATGTCAGCAGAGCCAGGTAGTCTGGTTGACATGGCAACGATGGACCTAGCATAGAGAAATACACTAAAACTTCTGATTAATCGTTTTTGACCTTTGCAGGGTTTTTTACAATGATTTAAAACATGGAATATTATTGTGGCGGTGTGTGGGGACATCTACACTAAGCAGTTCTGTACGATTGTTAATAATGAATGCTCGTATACTGCACATATGACTTGTCGCTGGTTAATTAGCTAGCCAATGCTGTTAGCAATTTACTGTGCGGTAGCTAACTAAATTACAGTACAGTAAATTAAAACTTATTTCGTATAATCAACAGCAGTTTAGCTATGTCAGGCAACAGTCTTCCACCTGTGAGACATTTGCCACACTGGTCCCGCATTGGATGTCTTGATTTACCACATCAACGTCCTTGGCCGGCCACCCACGTAGATCTGCCGTCCGATTCCTCCCCTGCTGTGGACAGAGTCCCCTCTTGCCGCGACATGGATGTTGTTGCATCGCTCCAGAGGAATATTCAGTTCTTGCAACTACAGCACAAGGAAACCCTTCAGAAACTACATGGTGAAATAGACGAACTTAGACGTGAAAATAAAGGTGAGACTTCTATAAACTTTAAACCATTATTTGTGTCTTGGTTTGAGTCACGTTGGGCAATTATGTTCAATCTTTCAAAAGTTAGAAAACTGACACCCTTTTAAAGGGACTGCATTTCTGAACCACTGTTTGGTTGTGTCATTTCACATTTTCAGTTATATATGCCCATTTTGACAAAAGCGCCAATACCAAAATACAGTATGACACTATAAACCAAGTGGTTGCATACTGACAATTTTGAATTAGGAATAATAAAGGCTGTTTATTCCCCAGTGGAGGTGGTGTGATAAAATATAAACGTGCAGAACAGACAAGCTTCTCTATTATATGGCCTTTGCATATTATCTCCCACAGAGATTTCTAGCCAATTAATAGTTCCACAACAAACCTTTAAACCTTTTAATTAACTTCCAGTAGGTCTTCCATAGGTCTTAACCCCATGAAGATACAGCTGTTTTTCAATGATTAATTGGCCAGGTATCTGAATCGGATGATATTGGTTTAAAATAGTGATAGTCAATAATGATCTTCCTTTTTTATTGCCAAATTAATCTCTGATGAAGCACAAGCCAAGTTTTCACATGTACTGCAGTTTAAAAAAAACAAAAACATGATTGCCTACCAAACCTGGGGTTGTCCTCAGGGTCCCACAGTCACCAGCCAGACTGGGGTTGTCCCCAGGGTCCCACAGTCACCAGCCAGACTGGGGTTGTCCTCAGGGTCCCACAGTCACCAGCCAGACTGGGGTTGTCCCCAGGGTCCCACAGTCACCAGCCAGACTGGGGTTGTCCCCAGGGTCCCACAGTCACCAGCCAGACTGGGGTTGTCCCCAGGGTCCCACAGTCACCAGCCAGACTGGGGTTGTCCCCAGGGTCCCACAGTCACCAGCCAGACTGGGGTTGTCCCCAGGGTCCCACAGTCACCAGCCAGACTGGGGTTGTCACCAGGGTCCCACAGTCACCAGCCAGACTGGGGTTGTCCTCAGGGTTCTAGTCACCCCTTGATCCAACCTTTTGTTGTGGATGGAAGGCGCCTTCCTCCACTATCCTCCCAGAGTAACTTTGGGTTACCAGGTGCCCAAAACACGGGAATGTGAACTACATATATTATAAACTGGGCAATTAAAAACATGTATATGACATTACCCTGTACATAAACGTGTACAGGGATTGCCCCCTTAACCCCCGGTTGGGCCTTCCTCTATTGTGCGCTAGTGCCAACTCCTCTGCCTGTGTAAATGTAGCAGGAGTGGTCCCTCCTCCAGTTTTCACTGTTTCAGCTGTTTTATGTTTGCTGTGAACATATGATAAGGCTATTCTACATACCACGTCGGTACTATGTATTACTGATGAGAACAATTAATACACACAACTTGATAGAATATTTTTATATTTCATCTTGACTGGTTGCCAGGTGCGCTTTCCACTGGTGTTTCAGCTGAAATTATTGTTGGAATGAAGTTAGCCTTTTCTTTAAACTCCACATATCCAGTCATTATCAAGGTGCATTCTTCTGGGGGGAAATACGGAGCACGAGCCATTACGCAAACACTCAGCCTTCGCTGCGGAACGCGCACAAACTCCACTTAAGTTAACGCCGAGTCAACTAACATCTTACTCACCGTCGTACTACAGTTCAACACCAATGTAAGGAATCAGGGTTTGTGAACCCCGAGTTTCTTTGATAACCCTGAGTTAAATGATAGGTTGAACTCCTTTCGTAGTATACCCCTCAGGAGTCATGTGAATTTGGTTTCGGTGTTAATAATCAAATATTGTTTTCTTGCCTACTCTAATGACTTCTTGTTGTGGCTCGGGCAACTGTGAGCTCATATGAAACAGAAGGCCAGAATGTGTGTTCTTTGTTGCATATAAGCATTCCGATATAGACTTCCTGGGTGACGGAGCACCATGATAAGAAACAGAATGTCAGAATCTACTGGGCGTGGCTGTGCTGAAGCAGGCCCTTACTCACAAATTAGACGAAATCGAGGAGAAAAAGTAATGTAGAATAAGAATCCGATTTTTGGTTACTTGCTCATAACAATACAATAATCAAACATGTAAAATGAGAATAATGCTTATTCTACATAGGTTTCATTAATAAACCTTCAAAAAACATTTAAAAGTATTTAAATCACCACGCAGGCATCCAGTAGTGTTAGCAAGGTCAAAATATATCAACCACGTTATTTTGATAAATCAGTGTCTTGGGGGTTTGAAAAGCACTTTGCAAATTAAATAATTACATTATTTTGAAAGTGGTAATGCCTCTCTTTTGACTGTATGTATACAGTTGGGGCAGTGTTTTTCATATTAGGCCATCAACAATATATTAAATGTAATATTGCAGTTCAGTCTCTGAAGTGTTTGGATGATATATTGGCATACAGATGCATATTCAGTGTGAACAAATGTAAATATAACAAACAGTAAGAGGTACGGCAATGTGCTCAGCATATTTTAGGGTCTTTGGCATTAAAAAAAGCTTTTATTAAAATCGCTTTTATACAGACGGCAGGAGATGTACAGTATGCTGCTACTGCCCCCTGTCGGATATCTAGTTGTGTCACCTGTTCAGTCATTTTTACATTGTCTCGAATGTTACAGAGCTGCAGTATAAGCTGATTATGGAGCCTTCAAAGTATTGCAGAGAAGGTAGGCTTAAATGATCTTTTACATCTTTGACATTTGTGCTGCAGCAAGTTGGTTACAACTGTAATTCTCTAGGGACCAAGAAAGGAATGTGGCAACATCACATCCCATGATACAAATCCATGCATGTTGATTGCGTATGGCATATTACTACTTGTGGGGTCAAATGTTTCCACCTGAGGTATTTATTCAGGATCCAGCTGTAGGAACACAAAACTACAGTCACAGCGCAGTGAGAACCAGGCCCAGAGGGGACTGTACCCAGAGCACTCTCTTGAAGACACACGCACATCTCAGGATCCAGGGCTCAGGTAAGCATCCATATACCGCATTCATTCCTCTACACAAGAGTTCAAATTAACACTAACAACATGTCCTAAAAAACAAAGTTTAGATACAAATTAGAATGTTTGTATGGATGCTAACCCAAATGAACAGTAGTTTCATGTCATTATGTCCAATCAGCAGCATTACAACTTAAATTAGTTATTTCTTCCTACATCCATTTCTCTATGGTTGCAATGATACCACATGAGCATCTTCATCTCCACAGGTCCACACTCATTTACCATGGTCAAAACAATTTTATTCTAAAAAGTAATAATAGCAAATGGGTTTTTTTCTACAAAATAGCAGTATTTTTTAGGTTTGACAATCATGAAAACATATAGCTCCGTTAACTAGCCATGTATGAAACGACAACCATGAATAGCTAGATAGCTAGTGTTGCAAAGTTTTCAACAAGCAATTGCCTTTTGCCTGATTTCCAACATCAGTCACCCATGTTTTTGTGCAGCTTGTTTACAAGCAAGATATTGCCAGAAAAGGTAGCAAGTTTGAGAATCATTCATATTTTCAATATTAATTACATTATACAACATTTCTCATGCAAATGAGGTCTTATTAATCTCATTGAATCTCCTGTAGCGTGCATAGGCCCTAATGTTGTTTTACCCCACAGAAGCACTATAGCCCAAGGTGGTAGTGTGACTCCTGCCTACACTGCAGCTGCCGGAGTAGCTAGGCAAGACCTCAAGTCAGGGATATGGGGAGGACTCATCACATCCCTCAAGCCCCTCCGGATCCACAGGAAGACATCCCCCCACCCCCGAACGCCCACCCTGCCAGAGTGTGAGGTCGTCATACGGCAGCTCTACAACGCCAACCGCCTACAGTCTCTGGAGGTCGGATGGTCAACCTTTCATTAATCGTATCTTACAGCAGGGAATCTGATGGGCCAATCCTTTTTTTTTTTTTTTTACACAACCTTTGTTTGCCAATTATATAGTGAAAAATGTTCTTTAAATGTTTGCATTGGTTTAGTCTGCATAATACACCAACCAATAATCTCTAAAAAAAAACGGTTACATAAATGACTGTTACATAAACCTTTTGAATTAATGGTTCATTACAGAACTTATTTTTTACAAATTAAACATTTGGAAGCAGTATAACCCACAATGCTGTCTACATGTTTGAGAGAAATTAGTTGGCATTTGACATCCGGAATCATTATCTCAGAATGAGGGGGTGGATATGATTCCTGTTGAAGCAGGGAAGCAAGGCTCTCTGCCTCAATAACCATAAAGTTAGTTATTTTGCTGGAGATGGGAGTTAACACAATTACATATAATATGCCTTAAAAATAGATCAGCCAATAAAAAGGTATGGGCATACTTGTCTAAGACACATACATATATTTATATCATCACACACAGTACATCCTTTTTGTAGTTCAGATTTTCTTGGTACAGTGTGCCGGTAGTTTACAAATACTTTGCATCAACGTTTCGGGTAAAATAGCTAGCAAGATGTATATAAAAACAGCCAGCCTGTCCAAAGAATATCAATGGGGGGGTCTGTCTTGCTAACAAAAAGAACATTTTCATAGTTACTAATTCCATGGGGAAGTGATTGTTAGTGACATCCCTTTCCCTGATTGTTTCATGTAGATTACACGTTTGAAATCTGTCCTCCGAGGCGTCGTGTTCAACAAAATCACTCCTGAGAACCACAAAATAACAAAGGCCTACCTCGCAGACAGCACCAGGTAAACCATAGCCAAGGACACTTGACATAAGAAGCATTCTTTATAGACACTTAACCTATGCCTGAAGCCTTTGATTTTCTGTGCTTCCTCAGCATTAATTGCACACACCTGTTGTACAGATCTAAATACCTCCCTGATTATAGGCCTGCAAAGAAAAACTGAGTGGAGCTGGCTAAAGTCCAGAGTTGAGTTTAAGGGCTTTAGAGATCCCATATATGCAGCAAATGACAATATCTTTGGGAAATATGCAGACATTGTTTTACCTTCAAGATATAAACACAAAGAAATACAGGTGAATTGTTCAATATTTGTTCTCCCTCTTAGCAAAACCGATGTAGTGAAGTTGCCCCAAATAGCAACACTTCCCAAGAGAATGTAAGTGAATCTTCCTTTAATTGGATATAGAGAAGCATAACCCTTGAAATGTAAAACAATCTCCCGGTACACCCTTCCCAGGTCTGGGAACCACACAGGTGTGACAGAGAAGGTCATCCTCCCGTCAATCAAAGACAGTGTGAGCTCCAGCACTGCAGACAGGCAGAAGAGGCCCCAGGCTGTACAGAGGAGCAGGCTGAGGAGAACAGTGCATTGAGACCAGCCAGCATTACCAACCTCCAGCTTCTATCACCAAGATCAGGTTCAGCTTAGATCATCGCCATCGAAGGACTTCATTTATGGCTGACTGTTAACTTTAAATAAAGGGCATCAAAAATATGTTGGTTGTCCCACTGTTGTAATGTTGGTCAAGTTAGCGGAATCGTTTTTTTAACAGAATGATGAGAATATGTTCATGAGAGAAAAACCAGGAGAACAGGAAAGTATTTATTCATGACAAAAAGAAAAATTCCCCAAACAAGTATACATACTTGAAAGCTTTACACCGCAAAACGTTCAATTCATAGTTAAACATTTTTAACATCTCAAATATCTAGAAAACCAATCCCAAAAGCCTCAGCAGCACACCCTAGTGTCAGGGAGGAGCAGGGGCCTCCCAAGGAGACCGCCAACTCCTTCCAGCTCACTCAGTCTTTATGATAAGTTACGTCGTCGTCCCCAAAGGTTTGATGATGAGTTGAGGCTCTCTCCTACGCTGCAGATAGACAGGCTTGTCTGACACTTTGTGCCCAGGTATTGAGCAGTGCGGTCACGGAGTGCTTGTCTGGCAGCTGCAGGAGCTTGGAGGTCATATTTCTGTGAACGTTCTGCAGGAAGGGGTTAGCACCTGGAGGAAACAAAATGATGCAAAATGATTAATGATAGTTGTTCTGCTAAATAACCATTTGGAAACGTGCATAACCAGACCAAAGACACCCAGTGCTCAGCGACTTCCCATAACCCTTTGCAGGACTCCCTGGGAACTATGCTGCAACCCGAGTGAGATGCCACACATGCACTTCAATCAAGGCCTCAGACCACTGAGCCCACCGGACTACCCTGCGTCTTACCATACACCTGGCCATCGTCGGCCCACTGAGGGCTCTGGTCAGGGTAGTCCGCTGGGATGCTGAGCTGGAGAGGAGGCACACTTGGCAGGTTCTTGTCATCTGGAAGAAGGAAGCAGAGAAGAGCATCAGACATCTAGATTGGAAGCCTATGGGATTTCACCCGGCATTCAACAGCCTTACTTGTTACCCATGTACAAAATGAACCCCAAGACGTGTGCATCAGTTTACACAGCATACAGCTCTGGACAGAATTAAAAGACCACTGCACCTTTTTCTTTCCTTTCCAATTTGAACCCTTCAGGTCCACACTCAAAACGTTCTTTATCACATTATTTGGAAAGGAAGGGAGACGGTGCAGTGGTCTCCGGAGCAGTAAAACAGAATTGGCCGAAACACAGGAATATTAATGTTCTGAGCAGGACGCCACATTCATACCAGTGTCTGGTCCACTTCACACAGCATTGGCTAATATATGAGGCCAGCAGCATGTCATTGCTTCCCACACCCACGAATAGCGCCGCTTCAGCCAAAAGCAAACCATCCCACTAACCCTCATCTTGGTTACATTATTAATAAACCATAATGTTGTGTTTTAAAATAAAGTACCTTGCACCTAGACATTCTGGGCAAATATAGCTGGAGATTATATGATTTGACATTTCTGATCGCCTAGTGACGGACGTGCTTTAAAGCAAGGAAAAGCCACTTCGGTTTACAACTACGTCAGAAACAGGTAGTTAATCATGTCCTGGGCAGTGAGACTTTTGTACAGCAAATTACATTTAGTCAAGCCATTTAGCTAACTGAGTAAATGCACTCCAGTGAAATAAAGTACCATAGGCCATGCACTCGCACAGCACACTTTAAAGTAGGATATATTGTTGCTTAATCAATGTAAATCTACCCCATGCAGGTTGGAATACCTCTCCATTAATAGAAACTAAAACATTAGTTTCTAATTGTACAGCAATTAAAAGGTATTATTGTCACTAAAATAGGAATGGGCAACGTTTTGGATTTCAAAAACTGGGAATATTTGTGTGTGTACGGGGTGAAAAAGATTATTATTGAATATTTCTTGTGTTCATGTGTTCTTAAACATCTTTAAAAAACAAGGCACCCGGAATTCAGACTTATAAAGAAGAATCCAATACCAGGTTTCCCAAGAAATTCAAATGCGATGTGAACGGGTAAACATGCATACATGCGAATAACGGTGTATAAATGAATTCTAGCCACCCGAGCACTTTGGTAAAAGCACCCTGGCTGAATGTAGTGGCACTGAACTCACCTAGTTTACATATGAGGTGCACAGTGCCATTGTTACTGCAGAACGACTGGTCCAGGTTGACCAGGAACTTGGTGTTAAGGCGGGCCACCTCCCCCTGCAGGATGTTGGGGATGGTCTGGCGGTCATCCTCCTCATGTTTCCTCTTCCGTGCCGCTATGACAGGGCCCCTGTGGGTTGGAGATGGAATACACATGGGGTTCAGGTGGCAGACTCTTCTACCACTAAACTCTATAACACACTTTCTATATGTACTCACGTGATAGGGGGCCCGTGGATAGCTGTCATGGCTGGGGCAAAGGTACGGTACAAGGAATGATTGAAAACAGGCGAGCGGATGTTTGCCATGACGGCATCCAATAGTGGCTGACACAGGTACTGCTGTTTGGTACAGGGAACAGGTGGAGGCGGAGGCGTAGGCTGGAACAGATTTAGGAAATGGCCTTAATATTCTGCCTTCACGAGAATAAGTGCCGACCTAGGCGGCTAGCTACACGGAATCACTCAATAAATTCCAAGAATCCCAGGACAATGATTTTTACTGAATGTATGCAAATGCATTATATATTCATTTATATAAACTTTGGCTTGCTCGTTCGCAGTTTACCTACTCTTGCTACATAAGAAACTTCCAGAACTACGGCAAGACTACAGTGACAAAATACACGAATGAAACAAACGATCTGGCCACTAATCACATTTGACTTTTTAAGTCTAAACAAATAGGCAGCACCCTTCTCGCCTCGCATTATGTGCCATTACAGAATACCACTATACTAATACTGAAACAGGCCTAGTGAAGTGTTGAAGTTCCCCATTTCACAATTTTCACTTCTACTTTACAGACTTTGTTATCCTTGCTGGGAATAGTTTGGCCTATGAGCCGAACTGGACATCCATTTCTATTGACTTGAGCGTCATTAATACCAGATCTCCTTTGATATTTGGTTTGTCCTCTTGCCATTTTCTGTGAGGTTGAAACTTCACCAAGTATTCTTGTCTCCATTGTTTCCAAAACATGTCTGCAAGACATTAAACTTGTTTCCAATGTTTGCTGTTGAGAATGGTTTCTCCTCTAGGGACACATAAAAAGTGAAAGTCAGTTGCTAGGTTCCAATTTAGCCCAAAGCTACGCTGAAGAGGCAGTGGATCCACTCCCAGATCCAGATCTTCGAGGTCTTTTGCCCAATCTTCTGAGGGGAAGGCTCTCATGGCCTTGCTACTGTTTGAGCCTTTTTTGTGTAAGTTTATGTTAGATAACATCTCTCGTTCTTCTCAAGATGTCAATGACTTCATCCTCACTTGACACGGAGGTAATCCCATCATCGACATAAAAGCTTCTCAAGATAAACTGCTGTGCATCTGTGCCATGCTCTTTGGCTCCCTCCTTTGGTGCCCTCCGCAGGCAGTATGTTGCGACTGCGGGCTAAAGGCTGTTGCCAAACACATGCACTTTCATTCTATATTCTGTCATATCCTTGTTAAGGTCATTATCTTTGTACCACAAGAAGCGTAGGTAATCACGGTGGTCTTGACAGACAACAAAGCAATAGAACATTTGTTGTATGTCTGCTGTGACTGCAGTGAGTTCTTTCCTAAACCAGATTAGGTTTAATCAGGTCTGGCTCACTGAGTAGGACGTTGTTGAGGGAGACACTTCAAAAAATGTGCGGCTGGCTCAGCTTCTGTATGAAGGTGAAGAAGTGCTCTTTCATGTCCGGCTTTTTCTCCAGGGTTCGCCGCAGTGAAGAGAGACGTTTTACTGCTTGGTCTCTGTTGTTTGGAAAATGAGGACGAGGTTAACGGAAGGTTGAAAGTGCCACCCAGCTGTTTGACTCATCTATATAAACACTTCCTTGTCCAGGGTCTCGAGGAAAACTCAATCTTCTATGGATAAGGCTATCCTGTTTTCTTCCTTCGTTCTTTCGAACACTGTAGCCCTAAGGCCATCTGTATCTTCTGCTGAGATGTCTCTGGGCTCCTCTGGGACCCATAATGTTGTGTTCCTGTGTCAACTTTCTTTTATATACCTGCTTTTAGTGAAGGGATGAAGAATGACGTTCATCCATTCTGCAGCACATCGGTCTTGCAGATGCATTAGTCTTGGAGACATACCTCTTCCAATGACCACCCAGCCGAGGTGGAGCAGTTGTGCATAGGGCTCGTTGTGTGGCCCATTGCCTTGTTCTCTGACCATGTGTCCTCTCAATACGTCCCTTCCCAACAGGAGAAGAATGTCAGTATCTGGGATGAGCGCTGGGATCTTGTCAGCCACTGGCTTAAGGTGAGGATAGTGATGTGCTACTTCAGGAGAAGGGGATCTCCGATCTGTCATCAGGAAGCATATCACATTCAATGAGGGGAGAGTGTTGTGTTTTGCCATCTATTGACTCTACAATGTAGTGACTTTCTCTCCTCCCTATAATCTCTATAACTCCTGAGCATGTTTTAGATGTATGGAGCTGAGCCTCCTCTGATAGAGAGGAGATCAAAGCTCAGGACTTGTAGCTCTGTTCATTTAAGACAGCATACATTTTTCCTGCCTTTTCTCTGTGGCCAGCGGGATGCACTGAAACATCCCAGGTGAACATCACGAAGAAGGAGAAAGACGGGACTATGCGTTCCTCTTTATACTTTGTCCCCTGGCTGTTCCATTCTCTATCAAGTTGTAGGCGAGTTTCTCTGCGATTGGATTGACTCCACGAGCCGTATATAAATAAGTCAGATATCGGTCCGTTTTGGCCACATTCAGCTCTACGAGGATGTCTCCTAGGTCCCTGAATCTTTTCTTGTCCTTGTTGGTGAGTTTTGGAAAGTCTATAAACAGATTCAATAAAATCTGTTGATCCATATGTCTACCTGGATTGTGTATGGGTAAGTCTCTGAAAACCTGGTCAATTAAATCACTCCACCGTAGCTTGTTGTCCACCCAGGGGCCTGTAGCTGCATCCTCCTGCTTGACCACAGCTGGCTGGCCGTTAGGTGGTGCGGGAGGGTCTGGTGATGCAGTCTGATGAGTTTTGACTGTAGTTCATAGATGACTGTTCCAGTACATACTCACTGGTGCGCTGAGATGAGCTGAGAGGGGCTGAGAGGAGCCAATTCTGTGGTGAGATGGCTCTCCCTTTTCATCCTCTGCAGCTGCTTCGAATACCTCTGCCTCTGCTATTGCAGCTGTGGCAGCTTTCTCCGTATAAAGTACATGCATGGCTGTAGTTCTGCTTCTCACGGGGCAAACAGAACTTGGGCTTGCGCGGCTTCTGCTGTGGCCCTTGCCTTTGTGGCAGCAGCACTGGCTGTTGACAATCGGCTTCAATGTCTGGTTGTAGGTTGTGTCATGTTGTTGCTGCATGGCTAACGGTAAAGTTTGGTCACTGAAATTACTGTATGTAGAGAGCTCTTCTTCGATGTAGAACCCAACGCTGAATGTCTTAATATTCTGCCCTCACGAGGTGAAGTGCCAAACTAGACAGATCGCTAAACGGAATTACTCAATAAAGTCCAAGAATCCCAGGTTAATGGTCTATACTGAATATAGAATTGTCACATTATCAATTAAGAAAAAGACATTGACTTTCGGAACATTGGCATTGGGAACAAAACATCAATAACAGAACTCAAGTCTTCAACAGTTAAAGCATGTGGTGTCAAACTTACAACAGCCATGTCGTTCTTTAGTTTCTCCAGTGCAATCTCACACTTCTGTAAGGTCCTGAGGGGACACCTTCAAGTTAAAAACAGGAGGAGATATGTGATAATTGCAAATTCAAACGGGCACTGGCACATTTCTAATAACTTCTTTTATTTCACCTTGTGTTTGGGTCAGTAAGAATGTTCAGCAGGCTCTTCATTTTACTCAGGTCCTTTTTCCTATCTGTTCGGAACACAACTCCCTTTAGTGGGTGCTAACATCCAACAGTGGTCATTACATCAAAGAGGGCTGCAACAGCGCATACCTTCATTTTTGTCTATCTTGTTGATCATCCTGCGCAGGGGCTCAATGTACTTGGAGAGCTGTTTCAGTTTCTCCATGTACTGCTGGTCCTCCAGCTGAGAAGCCCCGGCTGGACTCATCACTGAACTGGGGTTCCCTGCACACAAACAGACAATCATGAAAACCCAGTTATGGGGACCCCAGGAATTGGCTGGACTGACCATCTGAAATGTGGCCTACTGGGCAAACAAAACAACATCCTACATAAAGCCAATTAATGCTAACCATACAGCCATGACACAAGTCATTCTATTGGTTTGCACAAACTTTGCTGCTGCAGTGTTTTTTTGTCAGATGTTACTACGGTATACTGAAGTATAATTACAAGTATTTCATAAGTGTTAAAGGCTGTTACTGACAAATACATTAAGTACATGCAAAGAGTCAATACTTGCAGTGTTGACCCTTCATCTTCAAGACCTCGGCAATTCGCCCTGGCATGCTGTCAATTCACATCTGGGCTACATCCTGACTGATGGCAGCCCAATCTTGCATAATCAATGCTTGGAGTTTGTCAGAGTGGTAGGGTTTTGTTTGTCCATCCCCCTTTTGAGGATTGACCACAAATTCTCAATGGGATTAGGGCCTGTAGAGTTTCCTGGCCAAGGACCCATCATTTCAATGTTTTGGTCCCGAGCCACTTAGTTATCAATTTTGCCTTATGGCAAGGTGCGCCATCATGCTGGAAAAGGCACTGATGTTTTTCCTTAAGATAAGTGGCTTCTTTTCTGCCCTTTTTCTGCCCTTCTCAACACCAGGACATCCTCCAAAAGTCTTCGCCCCACAGCTCAACTTTAGGAGACAATCCTGGTGCTTGCTGGACTTTCTTGGGCGCCCTGAAGCCTTCTTCACAACAATTGAACCTCTCTCCCTGAAGTTTTTGATGATCCGATAAATGGTAGATTTGGGTGCAATCTTACTATCTTGAAGCCGTTTTTGTGCAAAGCAATGATGACTGCACGTGTTTCCTTGCAGGTAACCATAGTCAACAGAGGAAGAACAATGATTTTAAGCCCCACTTTCCTCTTAAAGCTTCCATTCTGTTATTCTAACTCAATCAGAATGACAGAGCATCTCCAGCCTTGTCCTCATCAACACTCTCACCTGTGTTAACAAAGGGATTACTGACAATGTCAGCTGGGCTAAAATGCAATGGAAATGTTTTTTGGTTCATTTTCATGGCAATTAATTGCAATTCATCTGATCACTCTTCATTACATTTTGGATTATATGCAAACTACCATCATAAAAACTGAGGCAGCAAGACTTTGTGAAAATAAATATTTGTGTCATTCTCAAAACGCGAAAGGTTAAGAAGCTTGGAGAATACCTGGGGTATTGAGCGGTCCTGGAGAAGGGACGCCATAGTTCTGGGGGGTGCGTACATTTGCTGGGCTATGTGAAGGCTGGGGGGATGGACTTGGCTGAAAGCCCCCTGGTGACGGTGTGGGACCAGAACTGCTGGGAGGAACACAATACAAAAGGACCGTTGACACTAGGGAATAAAAATTCAAGGCTCCACCTGAACTCCGACTACCATAATGAAGATTGTAAGACAGTGTCATATTTGCTCACCTGACTGAGTTGGGCTGGGAGGAGGGGGGTTGTGGCGATGGCTGTGGCTGTGGAGGAGGGGGCATGGACTGGGGCGTCAGAACCTGTACCGGCGATGGGGATGACATCATTTGATGCGGAACCTGTGGATAAGAAATGAAAAAAGGGGCTGACACCAGACACATTACAAAGTGGAGACCCCAGCACATCTTCAGCTGGTTGGATGACAATACCACTCAACAATCTTCAGCCACTACGCCAAGTGAGGCCTCGTGAAGAAGCTGAGGGGGAAAAAAAGATTTGTCCTATTGGTACTTACCAAGCTCCACTACAAATAATGGCCCCATGCCCCAACATTGAGAGAAATAATAAACTAGAATTCCGGCAGCATCTATAGAGACATACCCTTTGTCCATTCCAAATGGGAGCGTTTAACCCATGCCTTAAATCCACATAAGTCTATAGACATACCCTTTGTCCATTCCAAATGGGAGAGTTTAACCCATACCATAAATCCACAGAAGTCTATAACGACTTGAGACCATAGGTTCATTACCAGGTCTAATTCCAGTGGTTTTTGTAAAAAACGGGGAGGTTTGGGTAAAAATTGGAGGAGTGCCCCGAAGGGTGAAGTTGGCAAGAGGAAGCACACCAAAGGTACACGGAGTAAGGTCTGGTCACCATGGGGGTCAGGTCAGGGTCAGAAAGACTGCCTGGTCACTCTACCCTGGCGTAAATACCTGTGGCAGCTGCTGTCCTCCCATGGAAGCAGAGTTTGGAGGTATGCTGGGGTTCGGAGCAGCACGGGGCAACCGGTTTGGATTTGGAATCCCAGGGCGAGCCATCTTGGAGGACAAAGGGGACAACAGACATGTCACAAGCAAAACAAGAAATGCAGTGCATCAGCGGAGATGAGGCAAAACTCTAAACAAGACGGGCATAGACACACTTACTGACACACAAACAAATCTTTAACCTTAGAGAGAAACACAGCCGGGCAGTGTTGAGAATCATATGGCCCTGGCTCCAGGGTTAGAGGTCACATAAAGAATGGGTTGCCATGACAAATGCCTGCCTCAGCCAAAGACAACATGCTCCTTTCATACAAGGCCAAACCATGCAGTATATATGCACAGTAGTTAAAGTTAAACTGTCAAGTGATAAAAATAACAATACTTATTTTCCATCATAATTTGCAATTAAATTCATAAAAAATCCTTACTACTTCACCACCATTGTTGGCTGTAATATTTGCCTATTGTTTTCTTGATGTTTCCGGTTGGTAACAAATTCTACACCAGCAAATACATACGTCTTAAAGTCTAAAACTAGTAGGCCAAAACGGAAAGCACAGGTTTCTACAGTTAATAGTTTTCAAAATGTTTAACATTGAATAAGGGCTCTTTACAGGACAACGTATGCATGCAGTTGCAGCGTGAACAACACATTCAGGGCAGACAAGACATTCTGAAGTAGCTAGGAGGTACAATAAAGACAGTAATTTCCCTCAGTAGCCCACCCATGGGTTTCAATCTGAGAAGTATTCGATGGGGAAAAGTAGCAATAGGCTAAAGAGAACTAGGGGACCACTAGTTGGGGAAAGAAGTAAAGAATGGGAGAATTAATCCTAGCTCCAGCACTGTTGCCTAGAGGCTAGAGACAGGTTGTGAGCCAGGCCTAAATTCTCAGAAAGCAAGATAAATGCAAATGACAAATTCAGTCAAAACACTGTTGTCATGGTTAAGGATGTAGCTGAAGTAGTATTGTAAGAGAACCCATCTTTTTTTTTTTACTATGATACTATGATCTGGTTTAGTATCACAACAATCTATACCATCACGCAACTGTAATTAGACCAAATCACAGAATGGTATTTGATTCAGAAAAACAAATCAATTGCTCCTTCAATCCTCCGGCCTCTTTAAAGGGTATATATCACAACATGTGGATATTTTAAAGTAATGTTTCTTTTAAAAAAACAATGTATATATTAATAAATTAATCACTTTGACTTTACCGATAACTAAATAGCAATAACATTAATAACTACATTTAAAGGTGCACTCCAGTCACATTATCAACCCATTGAAATTGCCTGCAAAACCACAGATTACTAAAGTCACCTTTTTCTTCTGCCAAAGTGAACCCATTCTGTCTTAGATTTTCAGAAAATGCTTGCATTCAGTTGTGCAGCAAGTCTTCTCAGGAGGAGCACTGCTTTCTCTGCTATAATTTAATGTAACTTATTTTGTTTTCTAAACCAATGATATGCCTGGAAGGTGTGACTGGGCTGGTAGCATAGCTGTTTAAGATGAATGACTGAGCATATGACCGGAGTGCATCTTACATGTAACGGTAAATGGAATGACAAAATGGCTAAATCAAAATGTGTAGCCTATTAACAATACAGGGGGATTCATGTAATTCAGTATTAGTGTGTCAAAGCACTGAGTTAGTATTTTCATACTACAGATCAAATTACATTGCAGATGTATGTATGCTGCCGATTGCTAGGTGATAGCGATTGGAGTTTTGGCCCAGTCAAACAAATGCTGCTGGTTCAAATCCTCAATGTGTCACTCTAAAAATGCATTGCACCCTTGAGCAAGTCAACCTAATTGTTTCTGCTAAATTACTGATTTGTAAAATGTCTGCGCTGTCTCTTTAAAAAGGAAATAATGTAAATAACAGGTATTGTTTTTAAAGAGATGGGGGCCAGGCAGATGAAGAAACAGTCATTCCTGTTGCAGTGAGGGGAACATTTAGTGACAATCAACCTTGAATTCATCATTGTAGGTGTATGATGTCAGTAACTAGGGGAGTGAATTGACTTTTGCTTAAGAAAAGTACAATACTGGAAACTATTGCCATCTTCTGGAATTATAAAGCATCCAAGCCTTATACTGACATATGTATACTTGTAAACAGTAAGGAACAGCATATTTTCTCTCCCCACATCTCTTTGTGACCAAGGCCCTCCATGGCAGCAACTCCTAGTCCACTCAGGAGAGTCGATGTTGAAATGTGTCTTCCAAAGCACATCCAATTCTGTCATGTTCCTTATCATGCTGTTTGCTTAACCTGGCATTCTACAGTCTTTCTACCCTGCTCCATAGAAATACATTGTCCGGTCACCTACCTCGACTATGCTCACAGACATCACGTTGAGTCAAGGAAACCATGTTCAGTTACTAACGCTGGTCAAATGTAATGATTGCTTTCAAAGTCTATTGCCTTAATAGGATAAGCTCATTTCTGTGCAGCAAGCAAGGACAGAGCGGAGAACTAAACGCAGCCCACGGGTGATAAAAGGAGTAGAGCAGGAACGCGCCGTCAGACTTCATCCTATCCTTTCCACGCGGCGAGACAAAAACACAACCATGACAACTCTAGTACCAAGCCATTTTATATTACCAGAAGGGTTGTGACCTTTCAGACAGGCAGCAGACGGAGCACGGCGCCGGTCTACAGTAAACCCTCCTGCCGTCCTGTCTGTCCTTTGACACAGATAGTCATGAACTAGTATGGTCATTCCAAAGGGGGGGAGATGAAAACACACAGTCTCCTGTCAGCCTGCCGTGCTGTGCTCTTACCGGGCCAGGGACTGCTACGACCTGCTGAGCCAGAGCTGCTGCCTGATGGGCTTGCTGCTGCGCCTGCAACGCTCTAGCCTGGCCACACACAGACGCACACAGAACACCCAACACATATATACACGGGGAAGCAAGCAAGCAGACGGGTGTGTAAAAAGAAAAAAAAAAAAGTATACTACTATCAGTGATGAACTTAGAGGACAACAAAAGGTCACATTTGTAAACGGCGACCCAGTGAATCTTTTCCTTAAAACCCTTTCTGCTTTACCTGCAAGGCTTGGATCTTGAGTTGCTGCTGCTGTTGCTGCTGTTGCTGTTGCTGTTGCTGTTGCTGCTGCTGCTGTTGCTGTTGCTGTTGCTGTTGCTGTTGCTGCTGCTGGCTGAGTGTGCCGATGGGTAGGTGTTGTGTGGGGGCCATTTGCCCAGCCAGAGAATGTGGAACCATGCCCTGCTGGGCTGGAACCTGTTGTTGCTGGACCATGTGTTGGATGGACTGTGCCTGTACTTGGGCATGCTGCTGTTGCTGCTGGAGTTGTAAGTGAGCGATCTGTTGTGGCTGGAGCCTTACTGGGTGCATCTATTGAGAGAGAGATGGGACAGGTAGATAAACTCAAAGCCTGCCTGCAGTACAGACGTTTCCCCTATTGAAAAGATTTGGCGCAATATGAAACAAAAACCATGACAAAAGAGACCCTGAAGCAGCTGACATCAGCAAGAATGGGAAAACAATTCACTTTCAAGTACAGCAATTGGGCTCCTCAGTTCCCAAATGCTTTCAGTGTTGTTAATTTCTTCTTTTTTTACAAAGTGGTAAACGTGCCTTTGTCCCAACTTTTTAAAAATATGTCAAATAAAACTTTTCTTCCAAAAACAATAACACTGCTTAGTTTCAATATTGATGTTGTCGTCTTTGTACTACTGTAAATCAAATACAGGGATAAATTATTTGCACATTAATGCCTTCCGTTTTTTTTTTTTTTTTTTTGCATTATCTGCAGCGTCCCAATTTTTGGAAACAGGGTTATATGTCCGAACATGCATTCATTCCACACTCTACAGAGCTAAACAATTCTCAGAAATGCCTTACCCTACGTAATTCCCCAACATTCTATGATATGTGAAAATAACCATATCTATGTGATTGCTTGTTAGAGAATGCTACAAATGGCTTCAGGTTGTTACAGTGTGCACATTTTTTCACAATGTTTCTACCAAGATTTCATATCGTTAAAATGCTCTCAGCTCCAATTTAATGTATTTGTAGCATACTATCCTAGTGAGGATTTGTAGACTTATACCTGGTTCTGTTGCTGGACCTGCTGCTGTTGGCTTTGGTGCTGCTGTTGGAGCTGCTGGTTTTGATTGTGTTGCTGCTGTAACTGTTGCAGCTTCAGCTGCTGCTGTTGCTGCGCGTAAACATGCTGCTGCTGTTGTTGTTGTTGCTGCTGCTGCTGTTGTTGTTGTTGTTGTTGTTGTTGTTGTTGTTGCTGCTGCTGCTGTTGTTGCTGCTGTTGCTGTTGCTGCTGTTGTTGTTGCATGACTGTCAGCTGCTGAAACTGCTGGAACTGCTGAACCTGCTGAATCTGCATCTGCACTGGACCTCCTACTACAGGGAAAATGTGAACAAAACCGACACACATCCTACAGCTGAGAACTTGGGGAAAGTCCTGAAGGAAATGCTTTACACTTGAGCCTCGTTTAGAATGTGGACAGACATAGAAATAGAATAGTGGAGCAGTGCATGTCAAGATGTGTGGGTTGAAATCCCACATAGAGCTCCCCACATCATTCCCTGTGCTCCAATCACACTGTACCTGCTCTGCGGCCCCTCATATCCAGTTACATGATCTGAGACACACCTTCAAAAAATCTAATGTCATGCCTAGTAGACTCGTTATCCAACGGTTTGTGTGAGCTAATAGGAAACATTCCAAAATGAACATGAGTTACTAAAGTTAAACAGCTTGAGAAATGCACTCACTCGCTTGAGGATTTCCAGTCACTCCTCCCATAGTATGCTGGCCCATTTGGATCTGCCCCATGCCCCCCATGGGAGCCCCAGGTGGTCGAGGCCCCATGCCGATGGGGCCTGCAACCCCTGGAACCCCTGTCAGAGTTGTCAGGGCATTCATGGGATCTGGAAAACATCAGACGATATGTACAATAATGTTGGCCAGCAGATTTATTCGTTAAAATGTTTTATAGAAGATTAGAAATATAGAGAATTAAAAATGCTCCAAAAACCAAAACTTACCAGGAACACCTCCTTGTGCTTTTTTATCTGAGAAAACGACATCATATTAGTATTATTTGCATTTTATTTACACATGAAAAAACAAGGGATCTAATTTACTGTGGTGCCCTGCATTACAATGATAAAAGCATTCAAAATAAACAATTAGAAAAGATTTGAAAACATGTTAACAATAGCAGACACAATTCACTTTAAAATTGTCCTTCAACAGTTGTTTGAACTACTAAGTCTTCCTACAGAATATTCCAAGAGTGGGGGGCATAGTAGTTAAGGAATGTTTCACCCATCTTGGAATGAGCCTGGAGTACCAGCCAGTCCTGTAAACTGTGTCTAAATAGCAGGATTGATATGACTGGTACTTACGAATGTCTCTGAAGTGAATGATCAACCTTGCCACTAGGGACAAATATTCTTCCTGTTCAGAAGGAAACAACCACACCAATGACTTCATATTTCCCTATCTAACTCAAACAATAACAAATACTTACATCAAACGTTTTAAAAGTTACTAGGTGTGCCAGAATTAAAACTTTTACTCACTCTATTTTTTGCTTTTACATAAACATGGTTCTCCATATCATTGCTGGACTTGTTGTGTGCACTACCAGCTTTTCTCATCGCCTCCTCACTGAAACGGAGAAATAGATGAGTTAAGATCGAACAAATATGGACCAAATAAATGTTCAGATTTGATCTATTTTGTCTGTGGGAGCTAATGTAACACAATTCCCTCCTGGCAGATTTTAAACCAATACATGATAAACAGGAATATCACCGGGGTCGGTTTTGGCTAGGACTGTAAACAGCTAGCTGAGCAATCGAACAGTTAGGTAGCTAACTAACGTAGAAGCTAAACCTTAGAGTATGCACACATCTAGCAAAAATGGGTTTAAAACCTCAATATACAACTACTACTACGTTACGAGCGAAACAAAAACATAGCTCTAAGGATAGCGATTTGGCTTTGCTAAACAGCTTGTTTAGCAAGCTAACCATGTAGTAACTACGTAGTAACCAAATCCGAGTAACCAATCTCAAGACGTCTAAAAAAAACTTATGGTCAATTAATGACAGCAAACTACATCGACTCCGATTATGATTTGGTTACGTTTCTTGGTTAGCTAGCCAAACTCAGTAATATTGCAGTGGGTTTCTTTAAATAAGCTAAGTGGCTAACTCATTTGCTAGCTACGTAGCCACCCACTCTACTGTAACCCTTCAGATTTCAGGGCACTGAATAAGTTGTGGTGAGCTAACGACGTTAGCTGGTGTGTCGTTGTAGTAGCTAACTAAAATATAAAAACAATGTTTAACACAATATTGCCTCACATTTGTGCAACAACTTTCTGTCTGAATGCGGGGCTCCTCCAATCACTGTCTGGTCCTGGAACCTCCATGGCAGACATCGTTTTCAGAGTCAGACAAGCGGCAAATGTACGGTTCGCTTTTTTGCAACGAAAAACGAAAGCATGAACCATAGAGATAATTAGGGGGCCTGTGTTAGTACGGCTTGGTACTGCGAAATGACGTTGCCACGAGCACCGCGGCAAATATTACAACAGCCAAGCAGCCTTATAACACAGTCACACACAGCTGCACCGGTAGATAACTACAAGACTAAAATTGTGAAGTTCGCCATTGAACCCGAAATACACAAACGCATAATGATACACTGACAATTTGGGGTGGAAATATTGCCAAGTAATGTTTTTGGCAACATGCTGGGTAATTATAAACTAGTCAACATACTATGTTGGTTGTTTCTAATAGATGGCCAACGCGTATAACGTTTGCATTGCAAAATAATGTCAACAATATATAAACAGGGATATTATGGAACAATTGTAGTGTTTCACAACATTCATTCACCGGAAATTGTATGTGGGTGGGGGGTGCACCAACATGGCTCTTTAGAAGTGCTATTGGTCAACTGAGGCCTTCGTTGCGGAGAGACGTTTTCCGTCTACTGTTTGCAATCTACATTTGCAATAAAACTATGTTTCAACATGTTTCAACATAGTTTTATTGCAAATGTGTTGCTACTTATAATGTCATGGCACCTCACTTAACATACTTTATGGAGCACCCTTGTCTATGTTTATTATGTAAAATGGACTTTCAGTGGATATTCACATTATTTTTTCAATTTAGTTCCACGACTAACAAAACATCCACCAAATGTCCATTATAAAATATACTCAAACTTTATGTATTGGGGAATTGGGTTTAATGTGCACACAGAAAAAAAACTCCTGGGTGTAAATCCTGCCTTTAAACAATAACACTTGTCTCCTTGTCTTCCCTTACCGATTGAGACCGGAACAGCTTTAGCTAGTCAGAGGGGTTTAGGATGGGGCAGTACTGGGTCTAAAGGGAGTATAAAGAGATTACAAGTCAATGCAAACTGACATACAGGCCGTCAAGGGAAAATCTATCAGGCATTCAAATACAATTTGTAACAGTGTTATTTGAAACTTAAACAGCAGACAGACATTTTTGTGGTTTTTATGCTAGTAGCACAGAAGTAGCACAAAATCTGACATATTGCTCCTCTAAACTAATAAATGTCTTTAAATAAATGCTAGGAATCTATACCTTAACTGACCTTAATGTGACCATTGGTTGATACAAATTCTCAGAAAGATAACAGATCCATTGTTTGAACTACGAATAATGGGTGGTGAAACAATAATGTACTTTCCAATACTGGAAAGTAAGGCAAATGTTTTTTTTATAAAAAGCAACTTTTGCATTTGAAAACACACGTGCTTGTCACTCTATGTGCTTAATCAGGTATTTTTTTACGCCAACTTCACTCTAGTCTTAGGCTGGGGAATGTGGCATCATACTATTTTCATAACACTTAAATTAGTAAATATTTAAGACGTAAGGTGTATTATTGATTCTTATGAACCCAGCAAATCAATCTTCAGAAACCTTTGTCCATTGGGATCCTGTGACCTTACCTGATTCCTAAAAATATTAGTTGTGGCTTCCAGGACCAACTAAGTGGTGTTAAAATCTAGGTAAACCAGGTGCATTCTAGTACAGTAAAAATAAATTGTTTACAAAATGTTCTTGCCCCCCAAGGGTCTATTTGTCACTGCCTCACAGTACAGCTGGGTTATTATGGCCAGAGGTTTGAACCAACAGGGCACATGGTCCAGCAGAGGGCAGCTCTTGACTCAGTGCTGCCTGGAGAAGACTGTCGTTTTGCCTACATTCATCCAATCCTTCAGTGACGAATCCTTCTGTATCCTTCAGTCAGATATTGACCAGTCAAAGAGCGCAATGCGCAAATAATACAGGGCTAATGTGAGATTTGCAGATATTATACATTACCATAGCAAATTCTGTCATTTTTTTTTATCCAAGTTGTTTGCCTCAGTGAGCCTTTGTGGGAATGTGGGACTTGGCAGGAATTAGCCAGTAACTATCAGTGGGTGCAAATCTATTAACATTCAGACTGTGTTTTAGGGATGAGACCGGCTCTAAGCCAGTTTGTCTCAAGAGGTATGGCCTTAGAAAACTCTTATAATACTAAAGCAAGAGAGTTAGACATCAACTCAAATTGTCCCAATGTTATATGTTTCGTTTTTGTATGGTTGATATTGTTCATGCTAATGTTAGTTGCTATGCTATGACTGTGTTATTTAGCAATATATTTTTTGAGGGGGTTTTGGGTTGCAACTTTCTGCATTCAAATACAGCATCCCTTTCAGACTGTAGAGAGGCCAAGATGATGTGTCCCGTTCTGTGCCAGATGACACTCCAGGGAAGCTTGAATGGAGGGAAATAAGGAAATGTACTGGTGGGATATCTATTTATTTTTAAACTAAATAGCATATAGACCGGTCTCTTGAGCATTAGCAGTCTCTGTGAGGAGAAATATTGATTTCAATCACAAGCTACCTTTTGAATTTTAGCCCATTTAAAAATAATATATTTTTGTTGGACTGTTAGACAGCTACAGTGGGGAGAACAAGTATTTGATACACTGCCGATTTTGTAGGTTTTCCTACTTACAAAGCATGTAGAGGTCTGTAATTATTATCATAGGTACACTTCAAATGTGAGAGACAGAATCTAAAATAAAAATCCACTAAATCACATTGTATGAGAAACCTTTGTTTGCAATTACAGAGTTCATATGTTTCCTGTAGTTTCCTGTAGTTTGCAGCAGGGATTTTGGTCCACTCCTCTATACAGACCTTCTCCAGATCCTTCAGGTTTTGGGGTTGTCGCTGGGCAATATGGACTTTCAGCTCCCTCCAAAGATTTTCTATTGGGTTCAGGTCTGGAGACTGGCTAGGCCACTCCAGGACCTTGAGATGCTTCTTACGGAGCCACTCCTTAGTTGCCCTGGCTGTGTGTTTCTGGTTGTTGTCATGCTGGATGACCCAGCCACGACCCATCTTCAATGCTCTTACTGAGGGAAGCAGGTTGTTGGCCAAGATCTCGCGATACATGGCCCCATCCATCCTCCCCTCAATGCGGTGTAGTTGTCCTGTCCCCTTTTCAGAAAAGCATCCCCAAAGAATGATGTTTCCACCTCCATGCTTCACGGTTGGGATGGTGTTCTTGGGGTTGTACTCATCCTTCTTCTTCCTCCAAACACGGCGAGTGGAGCTTAGACCAAAAAGCTCTATTTTTGTTGTCTCATCAGACCACTCGACCTTCTCCCATTCCTCCTCTGGATCATCCAGATGGTCATTGGCAAACTTCAGATGGGCCTGGACATGCGCTGGCTTGAGCAGGGGGAGCTTGCGTGCACTGCATGATTTTAATCTATGACGGTGTAGTGTGTTACTAATGGTTTTCTTTGAGACTGTGGTCCCAGCTCTCTTCAGGTCATTGACCAGGTCCTGCCGTGTAGTTCTGGGCTGATCCCTTACCTTTCTCATGATCATTGATGCCCCACGAGGTTAGATCTTGCATGGAGCCCCAGACAGAGGGTGATTGATCATCATCTTGAACTTCTTCCGTTTTCTAATAATTGTGCCAACATTTGTTGCCTTCTCACCAAGCTGCTTGCCTATTGTCCTGTAGCCCATCACAGCCTTGTGCAGGTCTACAATTTTATCCCTGATGTCCTTCACAGCTCTCTGGTCTTGGCCATTGTGGAGAGGTTGGAGTCTGTTTGATTGAGTGAGTGGACAGGTGTCTTTTCTACAGGTAACAAGTTCAAACAGATGCAGTTAATACAGGTAATGAGTGGAGAACAGGAGGGCTTCTTAAAGACAAACTAACAGGTCTGTGAGAGCCGGAATTCTTACTGGTTGGTAGGTGATCAAATACTTATGTCATGCAATAAAATGCAAATTAATTACTTTAAAAACATACAATGTGATTTTCTGTCTCTATATATGTCTCTTACATATTTGAAAACATGGATATTTCAGCTAAATTCCATTGAAATTCATTGATAAAGTTAACCCTATTTACAAAATCACAAATTTATAGAATGTTAAACCTTGAAACCATTTATGCAACACTTCGGAGAAAGATAGTACACCCCTTCTTTAACCATCACAATAAATGGCTAATGTGCCCCAAAACAACTGTCAATTATCTGCAATCAAACATAGAATAACATGAGAGGGTACAGCCATCCATGAAGATAAGAAATGTGTTATTGTTGTCTTAACCATATAGGCGTGGGGTAACACATCACAAAAAGCTTTTCGAGGGGCTCAGAAGAAAGAGTACTGATGTCCTTGAGTTTGGGAAGTGTTACAATGCCAAAAATGATCATCTATATAGAACAGGTTGTCCTGCCAAATTCAGCTCAAGACCCGATCGAAAGATGCTCATAAACATCTCTAAGGAGTTACATTAAGGGATCTATTGGCCTCTCTTGAGGCCAGTGTCAAAGTGCATGAGTCAACAAGACTGCACAATCTTGCACTGCATCAGAAAAGAAGAAACCTCTGCTGTCAAAAAATAATATAAAGACATTATTGATTTTTGCCATACAATACCTCCATCAAGATCAAAACTACTGGGACAATGTGCTCTGGACAGATTAATCAAAGTTTAAGTTGTTTGGCCTCAATGCCAAATGCCATGTCTGGCAAAAATAAAACACTGCACTGAAAAGAAGAACCTCAAACCAACCATGTAGAATGAAGGGGGTTGCTACATCGGGTAACCTTAGTCAATGAATGTAGCTGGAATTCAGCTAAAATAACAAATATACAACAACAATATATATATATATATATATATATATATATTCTGATATATACCATCCCCCAAATATTTATGGCATTTATATTTATGGCAACATTTTTGGCCTTAGTTGGCCCACCTTATTGAGTAATGTAACCCAATGTGGTGAAGATATGGGACCATAACCAACATTTAAAACATAATTGTATATTCTTTGATGGGCTAGTTTTCGTTGTGCAGTCTTACATCTAACTAATGGGTTTTGCGCACTAATGATAATTAATCCATAAAGTTTGACAATAGCTATAATGATCAACCAGTCATAACTCATAAGAAATTAGAGGGATTCTACTAACTAGCGCACCAAACACAAAATGAAGTACTGAGTACCAATTGTTACCAATTGTTACGAAAGGAGTAAAGTAGAAGGGAATAGGTTTCCGGGTTCCGAGATGTCTTGAACGCGGCCATAATGTTTGAGCAGCACTCGCTCAAGGCGTCAGTGACGTGCCGATAGAATGGGAGCGCGCAGACCCGCCCTCTAACCGCCATTTTTCGGTCTCGGACTCCATCAGGCTGGAGGAGTGGAGCCGAGCATAAACAAGGAAAAGAAAAATACGGGAGAAACACTATTATTTAAATTTTCCGTGCACCGATTGATACGGAAGAAACGTCGTTTTTTTATGTGTCTTTAAATTCACGAATCGGAGCCGAGTCCCGCTATTGTGAGTTCATTTTGTGTGAAGACGTGTAGCAGGCCGCCATTTTTTGTTACTGCCTCAAAAGTCTTTCGGGACTTATGAAAATTATTTAAAAAAACAGATTTTGCCTGAATCCTGCCTTAGTACTTCGATCAAGAATATACAAAGGAACTATTAGAGCTCTTGCTCCAGCTATTTGCGAAATTGTATCAACATGGAGATTCGTTTGATCAAGTGAGGCGACCTTTTCCGTTCTCATTTACTGACAGTGACTGAAGATATATTGTTTCACGAGTCAACGTTTGATGGTTACTTTTTTCGGAAGAGAGTACGAAAAGGGGAACCTTGATTGATCATTGTTGCAGTCGGGCATTTTATTTGTGTAGTTTCTCGTAATTTTTAACTAGCATTTTTATTGACAATAAAAGAAGAACCGTTATGGTTTAAAGTTGTCTCAAGCTAGTCACAGCCTGTCTCTGAAACGTCAGGTACCGCTTCTATTGGATGTAGCTAGCTTAATTTTGCTGCCTTCGGCTAGAAATCAATTCAAGCAAACAACTTTAGAGCGGCGGCTCACCTTTTTTTGTAGACAAGTTCTCAAAATCGCTTTGACATTGTTATCCAAATATCTCTATCTAGCTAATTAAGGTTACTTCTGAGTTTAATTTATTATTTAAACACATTTTAGTTGCTTTGTTATTTTATTTTTCTATCGAATATGTCATCTGCACGATTTGATTCATCGGACCGGTCCAGTTGGTATTTTGGACCTGTGTCAAGGCAGGAGGCGCAGAATAGATTACAAGGGCAGAGGCATGGCATGTTTCTGGTTCGGGATTCCTCTACCTGCCCTGGCGACTATGTACTGTCAGTGTCTGAAAATTCCAAAGTATCCCACTATATCATAAACTCCTTGCCAAGCAAGAGGTTCAAGATAGGAGACCAAGAATTCGAGCACCTCCCCGCTCTTTTGGAGTTCTACAAAATCCACTACCTGGATACGACAACGCTGATAGAACCAGCCCCCAGGTAAGCGGTTGTGTCCGTATAGCACTCAATCCAATGAAGTTAAAAGCGGTAGGTTTTCAAGATTCTCAGAATTCCAATGATTGGACACATCCTACTGTGTTAAAAAAAATATTCCGATGCTGGAAATGTACACGGTCTATCCTAAACTTAACACGTTTTTGCTATTAAGGTTACGTTTCATTTATAAAATCAAAGTTCCCACCTGCATTAGAGTTTATTATTGTTGTTCCTGTCAAATATTTTTTTAGTAGTTATATTTCTATTTAGTCGGCTTTATGTTTCATTAGTATTTAATTTTTTGTCTCACCCTGCTCGCCCTGCTCGCCCTTCTCCCCAGGTACCCTAACACTGCAATTGGCTCCAGCCCTATTCAGACGATGCCTGTCCCAGAGGACAACCTGGAGTATGTGCGGACTCTGTACGACTTCACTGGTAGCGATGCTGAGGACCTGCATTTCAAGAAGGGGGAGATCCTGATCATCCTGGAGAAGCCTGAGGAGCAGTGGTGGAGTGCCAAGAACAAGGAGGGCCGCGTGGGCATGATTCCTGTGCCCTACGTTGAGAAGCTGGTGCGGCCCTCCCCTCATCCCGTTCAGCCCCCCCACGGCTCCCGCAACTCCAACAGCTACGGAATCCCTGAGCCGGCCCACGCCTATGCCCAGCCTCAGCCCCCTTCGCCCCTGCCGCCTGGTACCCCTGGAGCGCTCATCACCCCCCTGCCCTCCATGCAGAATGGGCCGGTCATGGCGAAGGCTATCCAGAAACGAGTACCCTGTGCCTATGACAAGACTGCCCTGGCTCTAGAGGTAGGAGTCCCTCACTTTCTGTCCCAGAATGGCTTTGTTGTGGGAGGCTTCAAGCTTTTGATTTCCTGTTTATCTTTTGTTGCTGACATTCGTAGTTTTGCTCTGCTGGCCTGCGTGCAATGAATTAGTTTTAGTGAGCTGGTGTTGTGTGGAAGTTGCGCTGTATTTTTTTGAGGATCTCAAGCCCGCTGGCACTTTACACATTGGGTCAAACGCTATGGATCTGGTTATTTATAGACCGCTGAGCTGGGGACAGAATATGCTTGTTGCATCAGAAATGTCTTAAATTCCTAATTTGTATCATCGTCCGGGTCTCTTTTGGCCTGGCTCATGGTATAGACCCCATCAATCAGTCTGTGTTGATTTTCCTGAGGATGTGCCAAGCAGTCAGCTTGTGGTGGATTAGAGATGCTGAGTAATCAGCGGCGGCAGGTGGCTCTGAGTTCTCTGGGTTCAGCTCCTGCTGCAGGAGCTCCTGCAGGCCAGGGATCACCCCTAAAGGAGCTGCTCCCCCCTAAAGGAGCTGCTCCCCCCTAAAGGAGCTGCTCCCCCCTAAAGGAGCTGCTCCCCCCTAAAGGAGCTGCTCCCCCCTAAAGGAGCTGCTCCCCCCTAAAGGAGCTGCTCCCCCCTAAAGGAGCTGCTCCCCCCTAAAGGAGCTGCTCCCCCCTAAAGGAGCTGGAGGCTGGAGAACAAAATGGGCCAAAGTAGCATGCAAGGATACCTCAGATGGAGAGCAACAGAGAGCAACTCGGTTCCACAGATCATTTGGGTCTGATGTCTACACCACAGTAAGACTACAGGTTCATACTAGTTGGTTCTGAGCCATGTTGCCTTACTTGGCCTACCTAGACATCTTTTGTACTCATTTTGAAATGGTTCATACAGCTAAAAGGATGACAAATAAAGATAAAAGCTATATGTTTGTCGGACTGGCATGACATGGCTTGGTTGACGCCGTCTCTATTGTAGCCAGGAGCTCGATGAAGACCGACGGGGAGGCCATGTCAGTGGGACTGACGGCTATTAAAGCATAAGCGACTGACATCAGCAACCCAGTTAACATGCTCTAGTTACAAACCTCCAGCCTCTAATCAGGCAACAGGCATTCTCACTTTCCTAATAATTCAGAAAAAAACGATGTAAAACATAAATCCACTTAATTCAGATCATTAAGTTGCAGCCTAACTATTTGCTCTTGCTTGCTATAGCAAATCTGTGACAATTAATGAATACATTTTTCTTGATTAGAAATTTGCTAGATATCTCCTCTCCCTCGTTTGCTGCATGAAAGCTCTATGGCTATTTGACGTTGTTGACTCGTCCCTGGTTGAGGCCGATTACAGGCTACACCTTGGGGCAGCCGTGAAAAGCCAGGGCAGAAATGTTATCTTCTTAGTAACACTGGTGACAACTCTGTGGTGTGGATGACGGTCTTCATTTATAACGCTTGGTTGCATGGTCCTGTGGTTGTTACGGCAACCCTGTCAGAAATTCAGCGGTTTGTGTTAATTGTGCCTTCTCTTTCACAAACTAAGGCGAGCCTGATTAATGCATTGGATTACCTGCAGCCTCGCCTAGAACACAGTGGATATTACTGTAGCCTGCACCAACATGGATTAAGTTAAATCTAACTTAATCATGGAATTTGCTTTGGACCGAGACCAGAATGGTTGTTTCAGTGTAGAGAGGGCGCGATTAAAATGAGTGCCGTGCAGTACTAGTAAACAGCAGCGTCAGTGTACTAAAACCTCATTTTATTTGTGGCCTTCTACTCTTGGTGCATCTGTTTTCACAGAAGTCCTGAGGTGGGTGCAAGTTGGTCAGGGACTTCCCCTGGTGTTGCTGTACTGTTCCACCCACTCTTCTTACCGACACTTGAATCTGACGAAGCATTGAGCAGTAGATGATTAGATCTTCCGTAGTGCCGTCCTTCATGGTCATTCACTTACTCATCTGGATGCCTTGTAGACATGGTCTTGCAGGCCACATATTTGTCAAGATGGGACATGCCTTTATCCAAGACCAATAGCTCTGCTAACAATCACTCTCCTACCAAATGTACCGAGCTGCTAAGATTTTAGCAACTGTGAACCGCTTTTCAATTACTTCATCATAACTCGCCCCTTTTGCCCTAGTTTCATTGCACTGTTTTTCTCTCAATCTCACTGCTATAGTTTCTCTGGTTTACTCAGAGGAACTCTTGGCCTACAGCATAAACCTAATATTTTGCAGGCTATTTGGGGCCTCTTCTGCTTCAAGAAACAGAACCTGTCGCTATAGGTTGGGAAAAAATCCTGTTATATTCCAGCCTACACGGATGGCTGTGAAATCTCCTGCCTGTCTAATGCAACATTGCTGTGGTTTGCAAGTAGCATTAATGTTCTGATTAGAATATTAAATGACCCCATAACAACATTAGGTATAGAAAATGTATGTCACTTATACAGATTCAATGTAGATTCACCCAAACATTTTGTAATCTTTTCAAAGTAGTTATATTCTTGCACCAATAATTCTTTGAAATATTGGTGCCATAAGCCAAAAGGATTGTCATTATGGTAGCATCTGTATGTATTTCTAGATTACTTCATTGTCCTTGAATATGTATCATGATCCAATCTGTCTGCTACAACATCTAGAGCCTGCCCTTCAGTTTCTAATCTTAAGAATGCCAGCTTTCCACATTTATTCCGGAGTGAATCGTATGTTCTGTGCCGATTGGGGTCAAGAAATGTCAGTGTTCTGCTCCATAGTTTCAAATACGTGGAGAGTTGGAAATATCCCATTGGCTGTCTGTACTATTAACCTGTTCTGGGGGCCCTTCTCTGTTTCTCCTCAGGTGGGAGATTTAGTCACGGTGACCAGGATGAACATCAGTGGTCAGTGGGAGGGAGAGGTCAATGGCCGGAGGGGCCTCTTCCCCTTCACTCACGTCAAAATAATGGACCCCAAGAATCCAGATGAGAATGAATGACCTGGTCCCCCAGCCAACCATCCTACAGCAGCACCTCAACCTGATGGCTGTCTTCTCCCCACCCGCCAGTGTCACCAAGGTTACGCGCTTGCCTGCTTAGGGCTGTGCCACAGTGCTCCCTGTTATCGTCATGCCAACCATTGTTCGGCTTTTTGACTGTTTACAGCTCCAGAAAAGGCTCCTATCAAATCCCCACCCGACCTGATCACAGACTGTTCAGTGTATGTCTTTTTATTTTTTTGCCATGGTTACGTGTTTCCATGGCTCCCACAAAGCCGTGTCTCACCTGAAATCGTGGAGAGGGTGAGGAGAGGGCGAGGGGGGAAACGGACTCTCCACATAATCATTTACATTAACCACACGCACAGTTTACTGATTCTTGTTGATGTGTGTGGATCAGAATCTCTGGATGGACCCATGCTGAGCGGACTGGTTGCTAGGCAGAGGCTGACTGAGGCCATGTGGGTCCAGAGCGTCAGTGACACTGCCCCAGTCCACTGTTGCTTTATTTATGTTATCCCCAGACAACATGTGAAATGGCCATATGGGATGACATCCTTTCTTTAATTTGTGCCATAAGTTCAGGAGTGCTGAGCGAGGTGTTTGTTGTAATATAACTGCATGGCTGTGTCCCGGCTATAGCCAATGTTATAGGGCTTATAAGTACTGTTCAGGGGTCATGGCTTTTCTATTAGACTGATGCCTCCTGCATCCAATATAGGTCACAGAAGTTGGGTAAATGTTGCAGCCAGTCAATGGCACCCCATCTATGCCTTTCAACAAAAATGCTAATTTAGCACAGCGATCCTTCCCTGTTCTCTCCCAAGGTTCTTTAAAGGCAGCTTCACGCAAACAGAGCCACTTAGCCTTATCTATGGTCTGTTCTAAAATGTATTCTGCACAGAAGTTTGTAGAAGAAGTCCTGAGAATGCCGCTGTGTTGCTGTGTTTTGCGTGAAGTGTGGATGGGCCTTATTATAGTGATTTAATACCCACTTGGTTCTGTGTCAACCTGTGTCGACGGTCCAACATTGGGCCTGAGGAGAAAACGCAGTGGTTTTTGGTATGTTTGACTAATGATATCAGAGTGATTCCTGCTCTCTGGCCTGTGTGTGTGTGTCTGCAAGGATGTGTGTATGTGTGTGTGTGTGTGTATGTATGTTTGCGTGTGTGCGTGCGTGTATTGGCGTGGGGAGTGAGTGAGCGTTGATAGAGTGCTCCAATAGATCTCTGCTGTAAAGAAGAAAACATGCTTGCCCTTGCTTCTCTTCCCCCCAGTGCGTTCCCTCAGTCCCCCAGAGCTTTCCCATTGGGTAGTGTAATACCATCTATAGATCGTGTCCAGACTGTAATCTTGTTTTTCTTTTTTCTTGTTAGCCAGCTGTGTTAAATACCTGTTGTTAAAGAAAATAAAGTCATTTCAAAAAAGTTAATTAGACCGATGGTGACTTTTAAAAAGGGAAAATAATGCCTGCTGGTGGCCTCTGCATGACCTGTTGGCCTGGATTGTTCTCTTCCAGGTCAAATGCTGCTTTGTGTCATTTCAAGTTTTCTCATTAAAATTAGTTAGTCTTGGGGTTTTGTTTCTCAGTAATTGTGGAATCAATCTATTTAAATGTAGTTTGGTTTACATTGTCCACATTAAACCCCAAGATTAAGCAATACACCAATCCTAATTTACGTTTGTTAGGTATGTTTTTAAACGTATTCATATTTGTTTTGTAAAGGCATTAACAGTATTACTGTGCTTTTTTTCCTCATGTTTTAGAGAGCCTGAATGTTGTCTTCTTAAGTCATAAAATTAAAAATTGTGCCTTTTTATTTTCTTATGCCATTTACGTGTGTTAATATTTCCCATGGTATGGCCCTTTATGTACAGAACAAGTAAATAAAATTTACGTCTACTTCTTTAATTTGCTCGGATCTCTTCATTTTGAGGAAATAAAACTGCCCCAAATAAGTCTCAACTGCTCAGCACAGATTTAGAGGGGAGGTGTTGTTTTTGCAGCAGGACTGACAAACTGACTAAATATCTGGAGCAGGGGACGGTTGCTCTCTCTGCTTCATTTCTGTAAGTTCCAGTTTTCAATGTGGCTGTGCCCAGGAGAAAGAAAGCAATTAATGACTGTTAATGAACTGCTAATAAAAGAATGCTTGCACATGTAGCACTGACCTAGAGTTAAAACTTTTCAAGGGCGAGGTTTAGTCTAAAGCTCTTTTCTAATGCCATAATGGAAGGTACCTCTCTGTCTAAGTGAGGTAATGTCCTTGGGTCTGTGTTTGTATACTGCATCCCTAATGCCCTAACTGCTGTTTGGTCCTCAGACCCTACGCTGTGGGCCCTGGGTTCCTCCTGGTGCGGGACAATGCCTATGTGGCCAGTCTAGTTCTAGTTTCCCCAGACCTGAATCCATTTGAGGGCCTCTGAAACGTTAAGTATTGGTGCATCCAATGCCGCCATGTAGAGTCACAGACTGTCCAGGATCTCACTGATGTCCTGATCCAGGTCTGGGAGGAGGTCCCCCAGGACAACATCCGCTTTCACATCAGGAGCATGACCGGGGGGGCCATACACACTACTGAGTTCCATTGACCGTTATGTCATTATGTTGTCAACACATTACACAATGTACAGATTTGTATATTTAATATATTTCCTTCATCAAGAACTGATGTGTGATTGATGTGTTCCCTGAATTTGTTTGTGCTATGTTTAATGTATTTAACCAATGCCTATGGGTTTTTTAGGCTCCCTGTCTTACTCTGGGTCCTTTGGAAACAGGGGGATTTATTCTGAGATCATGTGACCACACATAATGTGTATAATTTATTTAACCAATAGGCTCACTGTCTTACTTATGTATTTAACCAATAGGCTCCCTGTCTAACTCTGGGTCTTCTGGAAACAGGGGGATTTATTCTGAGATCATGTGACTCCTGTTTGGAACAAACACATTTTTCACCCTGCATTATGTTTTTGTAATACTTCCTTTAAATCAGTTAAATCCTCATTAATTACATTTTAGTTCCACATTGTTACATCTGTAAATGGATGAATGCTTATGCAATTTACTGTACACTTTCAGTAAACAGTAGCTTCAGCAGTAAAGGAGAGTGTTCTGTGAATTAGGAGAGAATATATGGAAGGTCTGCATTTAAGGTATCTTGTTGGTATGGAAACCAGATTATACCCAGCCTCTGCTATGCCATTAGGGAGGACCTTTTCCAACAATTCTCATGATGAAATAACATGCCATACACAATGCTTTAGTGTAGCCGTTGCCCAAACATGACACAGGTAATTGACATTTGTGTCTACTGTACATCCACTCTGATTGAACTAGAAAACTGTACCACATTAGAGCTGTGCTTCTTGCCACCTGTGTCTAATAACCCACTCTGAAAGTCATCTCCAGCCATTGCAATGATATACAACAACAGGTGCATGCGAGGGCTCGACTGTGGCCAACTGGGGTCACCACCGCTGCTGGGTGACTGTAGGACAAAGTGACACCGCGACTGGCGGCAATATAAATAAGACCATTACGTAACTGTCTCTGGGTCTGTGTGCTCCTGAAATGAACTAGTCTGGTGCCTAGCCTACTACGTTTTACATTTAACAACTGCATTAACGCTCAGGAACAGCTGACGAATGATAACCCACAAGAGGGCATTGTTTTGTGCAAGTTGTGGACTCTTCCGAATATTCCTATTGCTTATTTAACATAGAGGCTCTATCTGTTCACCAGCCAACCTTTACCATGTAGACTATAGTATATTCTTGAGTCCCCAAGAAGCTAAAACAGTTCTCTGCATATATTCTGGATTATGTAGCTTTCTACACAAAGTGCCACACATTTGTGCTCGTTTCCTTTGGCAGTATTGCAATCCACTAGGTTAAATTGTAGTCATTAATTGAAAAGTCAATGTATTTATTTGGTCTGTGCCATCGCAGTGGCATCTGCGATACTTTCTGAAGTCTGACTGTGGTTGATGGCTGAACCCTCCTCAGGCTGTGAAGCACCATGTCGATCCATGCCTCTCCAGTCCATTACTAGCTCGCCCTCAAGCTAATTGTTTGCAATGTTGGATTGACGTGCCCAAATTGATGCTTAATGCCCTTAGAGCTGTGAAAGATTTGGAAAACTCAATCCCTTATGCTTGCTAAAAAGTGGACCAGGATGCAAATCTGTGACAATCTAGGTTGGTTAATGAGTCAGCATTGATTTGCTTTGTAAATGCTGCAACATTTGTTGACCTATTCTCAATGTTTATTTGGGTGCGTTTACACGTTTATGTGTTTGTGTTTGTGAGAAGTAAGATGCTTCTTGAGAAAGGTATGTCTCTTCTGTTCCCTGTTAGTGATGGCATTTCCTCAACTGTGATTGCTAAATCCCGCCGCCCTCTGTGTTGCCTCATCTCCCCCTGGACCATCTATTCGTCCTGTAGTGAAATCCTATTTTCTCCTTGGGTGACTTGAACAAATGCAGCAGAAATAACTAGAAAAGCTCACATTTTTGTGGAAATGGTAGTGTGGTTGCAGTAACACCAGCTGTATCTGGTGTCCAGCTGTGTCCTACTAATGTCCAACTATTCGGGGTTTGATTTAAGGCTCAAAATGGCCAGAAATAAAGAACCTTCTTTTGAAACTTGTGTGTCTATTCTTGCTCTGAGAAATTAAGGTTTTCCATGCGAGAAATAGCCTATAAATTGAAGATCCTGTACATTGTTGTGTACTATTCCATTCACAACACAGGGAAAACTGGCTCTAACCATAATTTGGTTTTAGTGAGGTGTTTGGATCATGAAGAGGATCTTGAAGAAAGAAGTGTAGTCACATAATTTTGCACCGTCATGCCATTCACTGTGGACAGCACTTGATTGTTAGCCCATTCCCTCTTACAGAGGGACAATGACCCAAAGCACAGCTCCAAACTATGCAAGAACTAAATGGAGTGGCCAAGACAGTCACCGGATGTCAAACCTATTGAGGTGTTGTGAGAGCCGCTTATGAGTAAGAAGTGGCCATCAAGACAATCCAATTTGTGGGAGGTGCTTCAGGAATAATGGTGTGAAATGTCTGTAGATTACTTAAAAAAGCTAACAACTAGAATGCCAAAGGTCGACAAGGCTGTAATAGCTGCAAATGGAGGATTTGTTTACAAAAGCAAAGTACAACATGATTATTTCAGTTACAAATTATTATTTGTTGTCAATCACTTTCCTATTAATTTTGCTATATTTCCTATTCTAAATAATTTCATGTTTTCATAGAAAACAAGGAAATCTAACTGACCCCAAACGTTTGTAAAAAAACATGCAGAAATATGCAGCTTTGTGATAGGCCGACTGACCATGGCCTTGTGGTGAACATGCTCTAAGAAACACAATGGCCTAGTTGCAGACATTTTCCATTAAATATTTACGGCACAGATGCTCCTACCTTCTGCCCAGGAAACCAGGCCAACCTTATTACCATGATGTCTTTTTCTCTATCTCTGTCATTGAGGTTGCATTTAAACAGAAGTAAGGACTAATCTTGAGGCACTGCAGCGTCGTTATCCTGCATTACCAACTGCCCTATGACTTAATGATGTGTGTCTCTATGCTTTCATACTATGCGAAGGAAGGAAGGACATACCTCTGTATCTCTGCCCAGTATCATCTGAAAAACATGTTGGAGTCAGCCATGGCTTGTTTTAAAGGCAAATGTTGCCAAGGATTCACCTCTGGGAGGTGGCAAAAGTCAACAATAGCTAATGCGCGATTTTCATACCATGGGGCTTTAGACACAACCAAAGGTAAGGGGAAAATCAAGCATACAAACTATGCTTTAAGCCATTTAAGAATTGACATTTTCACTAGAGAGACATATCTTGATATGAGAATCTGAGTTGATAATGAATTATATTTAATTTAGGATATCATGAAATCCTTTTGCTCATATTACGATTTCAATTATCTTACATTTGATCAATTAACACAAGAACATTAGATGGCTCATTCGCACGTTAACACCCACAAGCATTTGAAGTCAGTTCATATGGATCACCAAGCAGATTACAAGCACAGACACGGTCCAGAATTGTTCTTTTAATTGTATTTGATGTAGATGATTTCTCACTCTGGAAGCAGACTATGGACCATAAGTAACTTTAATCAATGGTTTAGTTTTAAACAACATTTACAAACTTTGGTTAACTTTAGCCACCACACACTAAAACTCTATTGAAGTGTTCAGGCGGTGTGTTTATTTATAAATGGCATCAAGTAATATTAAGTGAAATATTGCTTTTAAGCAGTGCTTTTGTCTAATTTATTTTAAAACTCTCACTTACTCTAATGAGTGAATTTCCATTTTAAAAAAATTTAAGTGGTATGTTTACTTTTTTCAGTGTGAGAAATCATCTAACTTTAAGTTGAAAAAACTAAACTCTCCTTTAAGTCCAGTGTAGGATGACAGGGCCACCTGCCCTTTCATCTGCCTGCTTTGATTGAAAATCACACACAAGCCACTTGACCCACGTTTAAAAAGAACAACAAAAACAACTGTACAATATAATGGTTAGTACATCATATGATTCAAATGTAGCTACTGTGGTCTGACAGTCATAACAGCCTCATTGTCCAAACTCAAGGACTGGCTCCAGCTCCACTCTTCCACCGTGTTGCCTTGGTGAAAGCTTCCGCATTGGTTGGCACTGTGATTTGTGGTCTGCGTTTGGTTGGTGTGGAAGGGCAGGTGAGGAAGGTACTGTCCAGGGTAATGTACTGCACTCTCCTCTCCCCACTGACCCATGCCCGGGTCAGTGGAGTAGTGGCCATGGAGGGGGTAACCATAGCCTATGGGCCCAGGATAGGTTCTGGAGGGCAGATGAACAGGGGACCATTTGTAGTCCTGGGGCGTATGTGGAGCAATGGGGTGGTGTCGGTGGCACGTGTCCCTGAGAGGGCCGGGTCGGGTAGTCTCGTGCCCAGGAACAGTAGCTACATCTGGGATGTGAGACTCACGCCGGGCTTCGCAAACCTCTGCGGCAGAAGACGGAGAGGGTAGGGTGCCGTACTCAACTGATCTAGAGAGAATGGGAAATGTGGAGCTGGTTACTAAGGTAACAGTTGTTGTTGTCAACACATATACGCAAACTCTAAGCCTCGGACTGAATGTCTCAAGAGTACTTTTTACTTCGCGTGGTCTTTTGAGCGTAGTGGTATTACTGGCATAATGAGGCCACTGGTTAACTCTCGTGTGCCGGCTGTTGAAGTGACCCTCTTTATCTCAATAATAATTTTGTACACCTTAGAAATAGGAAAATCAGGATTTACAGCATGGTCGGGCAACCCTGTCACATTCGCTGATTGAACTGATCAAATAGATCCGTGTGGAGCCTAGTTGGGACAATGAATTCTGATCACCCTAGTTTACAATAACCCTAAAAAGCTTCTGTGCTCATGTGCGGCTGCTGGTTGGACCGTACCGGTATGGTTGGAAGGGCCTGGATGAATGGCCCGGTACCATCTGCTCCTCAGTACTGAAGTCCTGTCTGTGGTGGTGCGTCTCCAGGAGTTCAGTGTGTAGACTCGGGCTCTGGGACAGGTCCTGTTCCATGGTCCACGGGGAGAAGAGCACCGGCACAGACTCTTTCCCTGAGGCTTCCAGGTTCATCGGTGTGGCTGGCTCACACTCTAATTTCGCCCTCTGGAGGTCTGTTAGGGAAAACGTATAGAATAAATAAGACTCTCAACAAGCCAATGGGCTGGAGAACCTTTTACCACATAACAATTTCATATGTTGTTGAGAAATGAATATTTAGATTTGTAAGTACCGGGAGGACTTGTGTACTCTGGGACTTGGTCTTGTTTTGCTTTCTTTGAATTGTTCCCTTGACTCTGGTTAGGTCGACACCTAAGAGAGGGAAACCCACCTAAAGCTTTAGATATCTTTCTGTGCAGCACCGGCACAGTGTTATAGTTGTATTTCATACCGGCACAGTGTTATAGTTGTATTTCCTACCGGCACAGTGTTATAGTTGTATTTCCTACCGACACAGTGTTATAGTTGTATTTCCTACCGACACAGTGTTATAGTTGTATTTCCTACCGACACAGTGTTATAGTTGTATTTCATACCGACACAGTGTTATAGTTGTATTTCATACCGGCACAGTGTTATAGTTGTATTTCATACCGACACAGTGTTATAGTTGTATTTCCTACCGACACAGTGTTATAGTTGTATTTCCTACCGACACAGTGTTATAGTTGTATTTCATACCGGCACAGTGTTATAGTTGTATTTCCTACCGACACAGTGTTATAGTTGTATTTCATACCGGCACAGTGTTATAGTTGTATTTCCTACCGACACAGTGTTATAGTTGTATTTCATACCGACACAGTGTTATAGTTGTATTTCATACCGACACAGTGTTATAGTTGTATTTCATACCGGCACAGTGTTATAGTTGTATTTCATACCGGCACAGTGTTATAGTTGTATTGAGACCTACCTCTTGCTATGAGTACGGCTGTTCTCCCCTTTGAATCCTTTAGCAAAGGGATTGTGGTCGATCTTCAGTTTAGCAATCTGATAGGGTCGGACAGGGTGGGAAGGAAGACATCAGATCACGTTGAACTCTTTCTCAAAGAGCATGTTCATTAGGTGTGCCATTTGTGCTGCATGTTTTTAATATTGGGGTTTATAGAAAAACCTTAGTGTTCTGGTATGCGGTGACCGCAGTGAAGGAGGTTTCAGGGAAGGAGAAGGAATGGAAGTGTCCCCAGTGGACACTGTGCAAACTGTCAGCCTGGACCACATAGAAACGCGGGATGTAGCGGTGCATCGAATGCAAGATGATCTGAAGAGGAAAGAACACAATACAACACAGGTTGAGTCATTTAATAGCATTTCGTATAGACTGCTGTCTACTGTAAGACATCGTGGGCAGGTTGAAACGTGGAGGTCCAGGGTGAAGCACATTTCTTACATGGCCGTGCTGGTCCAGAGTATTGTTGGTGAGTTTGATCTTGAGGAAGGACACCGATTGTTTCATCCAGTAGGAGCCGGTGGCGGGCGAGTCTGGGTGGAGGTATGTTCTACAGGGAAGCTGGGGCTCAGCTTTCCCAGCGACATCCCACTGGCCCTTATTCCACTAGAGAGACAGGGGGGGGTCACCCAGGTGTGAAACAAACTCCCAGGCAAGACTGGACATGTAGACACACCACACGAACCCCCGTACTCCTCAGTGCCATATATGTATGAATATGTAGTGCATGCTGCATTCTCCATAGTCTCCTGCGTGTACAAAATAATCAAAAACATATACGAAGGAACTGCTACAACAAACTGTGGCCAAAAACAACAGTGTGCTAAGGGAAGGGACAGTGGGAGGATGCGGGAGTGATTGCTTCCCATTCACTTTGATTGGAGCGGGGGGAGGCTTGTAGAGGAGTGATGCTAAATGGCTGCACCACCAGCTGGGTGTAAAAAAACAGGAAGTAGTAATGGTCTTTGATATGCAGCCAGTCTGGTGATTGACTGGATGTGGGCGGGATAACGTCTGGACAACATGCTGGATGCAGACTGATGGCTGGGGGAGAACAAGCCTGTCGTCTATTAGACCTCCTGTTCCCTGGCTTTTATCAAGGTGTGACACTTTGTTTCTCATCAAATAATGTGAAACAGTGTGCACAATGGTTCACGTTGTTCAAATGCATGAGGCATGAAGTATGAGGCATGATGAAAGGATGCCGGTTCTTACCCTGTATCTGAAGTTGTCCACAGGAACCATTTCCACCATGAGGACATAGTTGGTGTAGGGTTGGAGTCCTGATAAACTGACGTTACAGTGTGGAAACATCCTCCTGACACACAAACACACACTAACTTTATGATCCTGTCCAATTCTGCCCACGTCCCTAATGTCTAAGCAGGACACAAAGCATACTAGCAGTGCAGACAGTTTCACTACGTTGCTGAAGTTAGTTTGTCAACTATTCAGGGTGAAATATAATGAGACGTAAATGGAACATAGGTTATGCACGTAATAATACACGGTGAGTGACCAATCAAAAGCTTGTTTGTAGATGGCAGCAGCCATAATGTGAGGATGAACAATAGTGGAATCTTACCGGCCATGTTTGGTGATGATCATCTCTGTCCCTATGTTGTGGAAGGACTTCCAAAGGTCAGACTTTTCCAGGGTCATCCTGATGTCATCCTGGAGGTAAGGGTCAGCTGTAGTGTGGGATGTGGTCATCATGCTGGGCCTCAGCTCTGGAGAGAGAGCAGGTACATGGAGGCTTTCTGTTGCTTACTTCCAGGACCAATCCAATAACATTTGAAAAATGTATGCTTACCAGAGATATGCTGTATTTCCCAGAGTCTACCACAACGTTCAGTGTTGAAAGACAAATTCCTTTTGCAACCCTGTATGCATGCGGATGTCACTTGTGTTACTGTACTATTTGACTAGTGGTGCGCTAGAGGTGCTAGTCTATGGATCGCTTGAAGCTTAATATAAATCTCACCACCTTCCCATCAATATCTTCAACTTGTGGACTGACCTCTGGAGTTCATTGGTCAGGAGAAAAAGGGAGAGGCCTGTGAGACTAAAATGGGTGTTTCCATCAGAGTGTTGGAAATGCCGTTATCTGGTTTCTAAGCTTTGAAGTGCCCCATCAGGCTAGGTGATGGACATGGGGGTGGCGTTCATGGATTGGTGCCTGAACATGACCTTTTGTTTCTAGAAACCTGTTGAAAAGACTGTATTTACAAATGTTTTACTTGGAAACATTTGCTCAATAGAAGGGTCAAATGTCTTATGCCATGTTGGTGTAACTTTTGTATATATTCTAAGCTTAGATTTTAATAATTTAGCTGCAGGGTTGTTACACATGAAAATGTATGCACGTACGTTTGTATGTATGTAACGGCACGTCGCTCTGGATTAGAATGTCTGCTAAGTTATTATGTTACCAAAACGTATTATGAGTATGAATATTAGTTGTTTTTGATGTTTGTGTATTTAACCGTGATTGATCAACCTGTACTCATTTGCCGTTAGGTTACTGCTGAACTAACCAACCAGCTGGTTTATAGAGTGAAAGGCTTGATATAGTCATTGTGTGGTATCATTCTCTGGTGCATCTGTTGGCTTGTGGCCTTCCTGATGTCTATAGTTGTGTATTAAATGAGGGAAACGGGGGATGAGTCTCTGTCCTTGACAATGGGAGGCAGTTCTGTCTAATCCTACGTGGCTTCTGGCCCCTCAGGCATGGTAGTGGCCTTATAAGGCCTAATGGGGCAGTCATTTTGGCAGCCCAATAGCCTGGATGGGTAGGGGGAATGGGGGGTGGATGGTCGCTCCAGGGCTCTCAAGTTGATTCTCCCACCACAGAGTCCTCCATCCTGGCTCCTCGGATCCCATCTGTTCCCTGTCTGGGTCTGGAGTACCCTCCTAATCCCCGGCTGAGGTCCATACACATGCTAAACATACACAGACAGTGATAGTGGTGCATTAGCATACTCATCCTCTCTGTCATTCAGCCACACTCATTGAGACTGGAGACTCCAGAACCCCTCGGTTATCCCAGGTCTATAGTCTATATGCGCTGTGTGCTAGAAATACTACACCGCAAATGACATGTAAACGGTTGTTTTTTGTTTGAATAGGTTACTGTGTCTGAGTATCGTTAACATTGTATGCTACATTTTCAAAGTTGAATGGAAGACTACGAGGCTTTGTATGTGGACTTGTTTTTACTGACTATTGTCTCAGTTAGTATAGGGAGGGATTGAATTCAAAACAGTGGTAAATGGAATCTCTCATAGGGATATAACAGGGGGCTTATAACCTATGCATAACTCAACCTTTCTATGTCAGAGTGTGAACCTCATTGTTGCATGAAGTTTAGGATCTCTGTTTCACTTCACGCCTCCAGCTTTTAGACTGTTCCGAGCGAGGAAAAACAGGAGGCCTATATGCTCAGGTGAAAATAAGGTCTGTAAATAGGTTTGTTGATATATGCTTGCTCATCTGTTGTGCATTAGCCTATGAGAAGTTAAAGCACAATGGAGTGTTTTTCTGGCCCATCTACCTTCCATACAGGCATGTAAAGACACGTCCGAACTGCATAAACCAACCTCACCTTGGAATGTGGAATTCCCTATGCCCCTGAAGCGCTGGTTTTCCACGTCTATTGCAATGATTTTATGCAGACTAAAATGGCTATACTTACATAAAACATACTTTTCGGACATCAACATTTAGGCTGGGATTTATTACATCAAAGTTTTTTTTTTTAAAGCCCTTTCTACAGTTGCCACTAAGTGCTTCTACAGATAACCAGCCTGAAAACCCACAAGAAAAACAACAAGAACACATTATAACACAGTTTCACTCCATAAAATAAACTCTGTCTGTTTTATATAGCAAAAATATTAGTTTTTATTCACAAAGGAAGCATGTTATGCCGGTTGTTATAAACATGTTATGTCGGTTGTTATAAACATGTTATGTCGGGTGCATGTCAATGGATCCTGCATCACATTTTCTTCTATTTTCTAGATTTCTCTACCCTTTTTTGGGAAATAACGATTGTGATATATAGTGATATGTTGGTGGACTTGAACATTGAATGAGGGCTCATTTTGACAATTAGCATCTGGTTGTTTCTGGGATTTAAAACCCCCATATGTTTTCAGAATTGATCAAAGGGCCATTGTAATGGCTAGCTGTTGTGTCTGCAGTTGAAAATCGTGGTTTATACTAATGATTTTTACGTACACTAGATGACCGATTGAGGGGGCTGTTCTGAATCCACTTCACAGCCATCCTGGAACTTGTTATGAATATGTGCAATTGTTTTTGTAGTTTCTATTCTATTAAAGAAACCTTAATGTATTCCATTGTCAATGGACAACAGACCGTAATGCATACTGTTGTCAAGCCAGAACAACAATTTTCAGCCGTGCTAACATAACCGCAAAAGGGTTTCTATAATGATCTCATAGCCTTTTAAAATGATAAACATAGATAAGCAAACACAACAATACTGGAACACAGGGTGAGGGTCTCTGATAATGGGCCTCTGTATGCCAATGTAGATATTCCATTGAAAATCAGCCGCTTCCAGCGACGATAGTCATTTACAACATTGCCAATGTCTATTTGACAAAAAATTTGCTTTTCTTTCAGAAACAAGGACATTTCTAAGGGACATCAGATCTTTGAACGGAAGTTTATGTGAGTGTGTGAATGTACACATGTAAGTTGCTCCCAGGTCATTGGTGTAGAGGATCATTTGTCTTTAGTCAGACTTAATAAAGCTAATCATCTCTTTAAGGTTTGATGTACATGTGCACCCCTTCTATTCTGCCTCATTCAGCGTTGCTGCTACTAGAGCTCCCGTGTTTACTTTCCTCCCTGGGTCCTCACACGGGCACTACGACACATGTGGAAATGTAACAAATGTTTTATGTTAGAAAAGGGGTTACTTAAGCTACTCCTCCCAATAGTCACTGACGCCTTTACCATTCAAACTTGGTTGATTCAATTTAGGGAAAGCAAAGAGAGAGTGGTGTGAATGTATATTAAAAAAGAATGTCAGTGTGCAAAATATATAAGGCCAATGCTGTTTCTTCTGCAATGGTTAGGGCAATTACATGAAATAGGAACATCTGTCTGTATTGTCTCACTGCAGTGTGCTGCAGCTGTAATGTTAATTCTCACCACTAGAGGGTACCATCTTCTCAACAACGGTAGTCTGTCAGTTAATTTCTCTGATAACACTACTGGAATCAAGGATTACACAAGATAATCAACCAATGATCATGTGTTAAATTGAAAAGGTTGAAAGTAAATTATACTTTGGCTAGTTTTATGATTATGTGGATTCGTTATTCTTACTCTAAATTAAGCTTCTATTCAATGCTAGAGGTAGAACAGATACTTAATTGTACATGAATCCTTTTTACTTTTATCCTGTTTTTGTCCCCAATTTTGTGATATAAAATTTGTGATTAAGGCCATGCATTATTTTAGTCAGCTCCTGTGGATTCTGGACAGTGGATGATTAATTGTATATTCCGAAACACCTTTAAACACCTCGGATTCTTGCTGATTCTCTGGACCACGCTACTTGCTTAATCGGGAAGACTAGACAAGAATTGTTACATGCTGGGAGGAAGGCGCTCTCTGGCCATGATCAAGTTCACAGTTGCCCCAAACAACAAATGGAGCGAGATGACGCATGGAAACAATATTTAATTACTAACCTCATAGCCCTGGATAGTGTCCTCAAGAAAGACGTCAACACTGGTCTCACGATGATGTGAAACATCTACGCTCTATTGCAATAACAGAATTGTTGTGGAAACACAAAATCTTAAATAAAATTAAGATATTGTTGTCTTATAACCAGTTTGTTTGCTTGAAATGTAATGGATTTTTCTCATTGAGGTAATGAAGGTATAATTAGATTTAACCATTTCTGACCATAGCGTTAGGGGTCTAAAGTTAGTGAAAAATAGTACTTGAGAAACTGCTGCTTCGCCTTCACATTTAATGTAATTCCTGTTCAATTTAATAAAAAGGTACTTCCTCTGATTGATCTCTTCTCTGGCCAATTCATCAGACCAAGGTCAGTTGCTAGAGGTGCAAGGCGATTGGCCTAATCATTCTGACAATTAAAAAAAACAGTTTGTAATTGGTACGTGTCAAGGGCCAAACATGACACCCTTACCCTAACCTTTTTCGCATCCCCTAAACCCCTTTACGCACACGCACGCACACACACACACACACACGCGCACGCACACACACACACACACACGCACACTCTCCCGGCACCTGTCCTTAGTCACTGGAGAGAGGCCGGTCATGTGCCAGACCAGCCCCAGCCAACGTAGCGTCTCTACCGAGGAGGGAGAGGAGGGAGAGGAGGGAGAGGAGGGAGAGGAAGGAGTCAGACGAGGCGCTCCTGCACCATGGGAACGTTGCCAGCACGAACCCCCTCACCCCGCCCATCTCTCTCCTCCACCCTCCGCTGTGTCCTCTGGATAACATTACACCGCCACACCGCGCCACTGCACTGCTGAAAGCACCTAAATGCCCCTAGATGCCTGGATGAAGGGAGTGGGAGGGAGGAGTAAATGGGAGGACAAGCGATATGAAAGAATCACGCGTTTTAGGTTAATGAGAAAGAACATGAAGGAGGAGGTGCAAAGGGATGCAAGTAGAAACGGGGGGGGGGGTACACAAAATGGTGGATTGTTTATTTGTCGTGACAAAGTGTTGTGCCCTTCAGACAGGGCTCCCCCAAACCTACAGTGGGCCTGTGCCACTCCCCTAGAAAGTGTGTGTGTGCGTGTGTGTGTGAGTAGACAGGGACCTGCGCAGTACTGCTACCACCAACGCAGGTCTACGGAACATTCAAACACTTTATCTGGGTTCCGTGTGGTTCCCTCTCAGATACACTCCCCCAACCAGGAGAGGAGATGGAGGGGGTGGGACAGTCACAGTCTTTCTCTCCTCTTGAACCGTCCCGGCCGGTTTACTTCTTAGCCTTGCCCTGAGCAGCCACAGCCTCCATGGCCTTCTTCACGGTCTCAGCATCTCCCAGGAAAGCCATTGGTTTGACAGGCTTCAGGTCTGCATCAAGCTCGTAGACAATAGGAATACCTGTAGGCAGGTTCAGCTCCATGATGGCCGCATCCGACATGTCTGTGAAGAGAGAGGAAGACATGAGGAGAGGCCAGCACAAGAACAAAATCCAGTCTGATCGTTAATCTTGAGCTCACAGGATGCTCTGTAATCAACCTGTGGATGGGTGTTTCTCTCGAATCTCAGTACAGATCCCGGAAGGCTGATACACTATATGGACAAAAGTATTGGGCCACACCTCTTAATAATTTAATTCTGGTGTTTACATTCAGCCCCATTGCCACAGGTGTATAGAATCAAACACCTAGCCATGCAGTTTGTCTTTACAAACATTTGTGAAAGAATGAGTCGTTCTAAAGAGCTCACTGAATTGGAGCCTGGTACTGTAACAGGATGCCACCGGTGCGACAAGTCAGTTTGTGAAATTCCTGGAAGCATTTAGGAACCACAGCAAAGCCATGAAGTGTCAGACCACGTAAAGTTACAGCGCGGGATAGACGAGTGCTGAGGCACATAGTGTGTAGAAGTTTCCAACGCGCTGCTGACTCAATAAGTGCAGAGGTCCAAACCTCCTCTGGCATCTGACTTTGACAAATGCCAGGAGAACTTTTCCTACCTGACTGCATTGTGCCAGTCAGTTTGTAAAGTTGGGTGGAGGAGGGATAATACTATGGGTTTGTTTTCTGAGGTTGGCCAAGGCCCCTTAGTTCCACTGAATGGAAATTTTAGTGCCTCAGTTTACCACAACATTTTGGGAAAATGTGGTAACTTTGTGGAAACAGTTTGGGTAAGGCCCTTTTCTGTTCCAGCATGACTGGCCCCGGTGCACAAAGCAAGGTCCATAAAGGCATGGTTGGCTGAGTTTGGAGGAACTTGCCTGGCCCACACAGAGCCCTGACCTTAACCCTATTGAACACCATTGAGATGATTTAGAATAGAGTTTGCGAGCCAGGCCCTCTCGTCCCATATCAGGGTCTGACATCACCAATGCTCTTCTGGAGAAATGGGAAAACATTCCAACAGACACACTCTAAAATCTTTCCCGGAGAGTGGAAGCTGTCATAACTGCAATGGGGGACCAACTCAATATTAATGCCTATGGATTTAGAATGGGATGTCGTACAAGCTCCTGTAGGTGTAACGTGTAGGTGTCCCAATACTTCTGTCCATATGGTGTGTGTTTATATACTAGTACTCACTATCCAGCTCTTTAGGCAACATGTGTGCCTTTTCAAACCCTACTCTTACAGGGAGCCAAGTAACAGTCAATTTCCTGATCTTTCCTTCTGCAACAGAGTCCACATTGCCCAGTTCGAGACTCCAGTAGAATGCAAAACCTTTCTGAAGAAAGGTCGTGTCTGTAATGGTAACCATGCCTTGGCCTTTCCCAATGTGCCCGGCTGACCTCCAGAGAGCTGGCTATTTATAAAACCCTAATCTGAAATAGTGTGTGCGTGCATGTGTGTCTGCTTTTATATCCTGTCAGGATGCATGTGGTATTGTCAGTGTATCATTCTTTGAGTAGTGTCAATGTATCACTCCTTTAGCATTGTCAGTGTATCACTCCTTTGGTATATCAATGTTCCATTCCTTTTACACATTATCAATGGATCATGACTAGTATTACCTGTGGATCCAGAATGCAGACTTGATCACTGGCTATTTGTCTGTTAGGTGATGTGTGTCATGTGATGTTTGACCACACCCCCCCCGGGCATGCCTTGTGAATCTGGACCGCTATCCTTTTCCTTCAAGTGCTCTCTGTCATTTCAAACGTTCCCATGTTGCATCATCCCTGTGATACTGTCCTCTCTCTCTGTCTCCCCTCTATCCCTCCCACCCTACCTTCAGGTCACCCTAATACTCACTGTCCAAATGCTTGACAATTCCACGGAGGCTGTTGCCATGGGCAGCGATGATGACGTTCTTGCCTGCCTTGATCTGAGGTGCGATGACATCATTCCAGTAAGGCAGAGCACGGGCAATGGTGTCCTTCAAGGACTCGCACGTGGGCAGCTCACCAGCCTTCAGGTCCTTGTAGCGCCTTGACTGGTGGGAGGATGGAACAGCAGGTTGGGCTACAATGCTGAAATATGTCCTCACAACATGATGGGATATATCAGACTGCAGCTCACTAACCCAGGGGCAGCTGTACACAAGCGGTACATGTTGAAATGCTCAGGATCATACAAGTAGTCATTCATCAAGTCATACAATTGTATTAAAAGCCGTTCCATTAAAAAGCTGCGGTTTGACTTCAACAAAGATTTGTACTATATTTGTCTGGGTCCCTTTTACAAATGTGTACATTCTAGAGGTAGCTTTAAACGTTTTAGGAATGACACACCCAAAGCATACATCTCAAGCCTGTCGGGTGTTATATTAGCACCTCTCAACTCTCTACACCGACTCCCCCCTCCCCTCCCTCTCACCTCACTGATGATCTTGTGGTAGGCGTGTTCGTGATCCATGGGCGGAGGAGGAACGTCGAAGGAGCGACGCCAGATCTTGACCTGCTCCTCCCCGTGCTTCTCGGCCGTCTCCGCCTTGTTGAGGCCGGTCAGGCCCCCGTAGTGGCGCTCGTTCAGGCGCCACGTGCGGTGCACGGGAAGCCACATCTGGTCGGTGCCCTCCATGATGACCCACAGGGTCTTGACGGCTCGCTTCAGCACGGAGGTGTAGCAGACGTCGAACTTCATGCCGGCTTCCTTGACGGCCAGGGCGCCGCTCTTGGCCTCCTGCAGGCCCTTCTCGCTGAGGTCCGCGTCAAACCAGCCACAGAATTTGTTGTACTGGTTCCACTCGCTCTCGCCATGACGGACAATCACCAGCTTGTGGACGGCGGTCATATTTGCAGTCTTTCTTTAAGCTCCTTTGCTGGACACTGAAGACGCGCTCCCTTATGGTACACACACGGGACCGACTGTGAGCACGGAGAGACTCCTGACACACTCTTTTTATAGAACCCTGGAATGTGGCCCTGCATTGCGAGCTGAGACCCGACTGCTCTCCACCAATGGCCGCCCGTCCCTCTGTGATGGACGGCCAGCCTCAGCCATACTGGGGTCAGGGATTGGGCTAAAGGTCAGGGATTGAGCTAAAATAGTAACATGACTTTTAAACCAAGCGCTGTGGAAGACAAGTGTAAAGATCAGAACAAGCTGCTGCTTCCATGGCTCTATGAAGTGTCTGAGGGCTTCTGGGAGGAACAACCACATCGAGGAAAGTCAGGCTGTCCTGGGGAAACTAGTTTACCTCCTCTTTATCTTTTTCCAAACCATTTCAGAGACAGGCAACTATCTATGGGATAACTATCAAAAACATTTTGCCTTAACATGGGCTGACATTTGGAGCTTCACGGATAGGAATGTTCACAACACTTTTTTTTGTAAAATGCTGATGACTCAGCATTTTATATCCGCAATACATATTGTATCCAGGCCCCATATCCACAATATAACATATTCATGTTGTATATAGGGCCCATATCCACAATATAACATATTCATGTTGTATACAGGTCCCAACTCCACAATATAACACCTTCATGTTGTATCCAGGCCCCATATCCACAATATAACATCTTCATGTTGTATCCAGGCCCCATATCCACAATATAACACCTTCATGTTGTATACAGGCCCCATATCCACAATATAACATCTTCATGGTGTATACAGGCCCCATATCCACAATATAACATATTCATGTTGTATACAGGCCCCATATC
>JACXGK010000714.1:0-45280 GCA_016801125.1 Novumbra hubbsi
TCTTCTTCTGTGTGTGTGGGGAGTCTTCTTCTGTGTGTGTGGGGAGTCTTCTTCTGTGTGTGTGGGGAGTCTTCTTCTGTGTGTGTGGGGAGTCTTCTTCTGTGTGTGTGGGGAGTCTTCTTCTGTGTGTGTGGGGAGTCTTCTTCTGTGTGTGTGGGGAGTCTTCTTCTGTGTGTGTGGGGAGTCTTCTTCTGTGTGTGTGGGGAGTCTTCTTCTGTGTCAGCAACGGCAGTGAAATGAACTTGGTGACAGCGGAGACACATGGTGAGGTAACTGACAACCCCCGGAAGCTTCCAGAAGCCTGAAACGGGTCTTCCTGTATGAGACGTGTCATCTCTCTTTGCTCTCCATATCTTGTTCACCTCGGATTTCTCTCTCTTTCTCTGTCCTTTCACCATCTCTTGCCCTCTCTTTCTCTGTCCTTTCACCATTTCTTGCCCTCTCTTCCTCTTTGTCCTTTCTCCCTGTTCGTGGTCCGCCTCATTGGCGTGTGAACAGGAAGTATTAGTGCCGCTCGTAACCATGTTATGTCCGCATTTATGTGACCCTGTGTCTTCACCGATTACGCCATCGGGAACGGCAGGGTTTCACCATCCCAGTTGGTCATTTAAATCACTGCTCGCTGTTCCCGTGCCTCCGCTGTGCAGCTCAGTACTGGAAGCCCTAGCGCTTCTCTCTCCACTCATCTCGTGACCGACGGCGCGCAATGAATCCAAAACACCCACACCACCTGTGCCTGACACCAAACCCGACCTCGCTCTGACCCTCAGAGCATGTTGGGGTGGGGGGGTTCACCCTACGGCCTGTTTAGTACCACACATTGACTCTGGGGCGTAGGTCAACCGAGCTGGGGGCGGAATAGAAGTAGGGTGGCCTGGGGGCGGAATAGAAGTAGGGTGGCCTGGGGGCGGAATAGAAGTAGGGTGGCCTGGGGGCGGAATAGAAGTAGGGTGGCCTGGGGCGGAATAGAAGTAGGGTGGCCTGGGGGCGGAATAGAAGTAGGGTGGCCTGGGGGCGGAATAGAAGGGTGGCCTGGGGGCGGAATAGAAGGGTGGCCTGGGGGCGGAATAGAAGTAGGGTGGCCTGGGGGCGGAATAGAAGGGTGGCCTGGGGGTGGAATAGAAGTAGGGTGGCCTCTCTGTGTGGAATTGGTAACCTGAAGCGAGAGATATTGTGTCAAGTCGCAAGGGCATACGTTGGCAAACCTAGAAAGTGTACCAACAAGTCACAAGGCCAAGTAGTTAACAAACTGAACGGGATCAAGAGGGACTCCTTTGTTGACAGTTTAACTGGAGTAGTTAGCTGTTCCAATGGGCCTTGCGGTGACCCCGTAATGGGCCTTGCGGTGACCCCGTAATGGGCCTTGCGGTGACCCCGTAATGGGCCTTGCGGTGACCCCGTAATGGGCCTTGCGGTGACCCCGTAATGGGCCTTGGGGTGACCCCGTAATGGGCTTTGCGGAGACCCCGTAATGGGCCTTGCGGTGACCCCGTAATGGGCCTTGCGGTGACCCCGTAATGGGCCTTGGGGTGACCCCGTAATGGGCTTTGCGGAGACCCCGTAATGGGCCTTGCGGTGACCCCGTAATGGGCTTTGCGGAGACCCCGTCTATCAGGCTCGGGCACCACCCAGGCACAGTGGGCTCTTCTTCTTTATCGTGGGTCAGATGTGTCGCTGTACCCGGCAATGGGGCTACATGTCTCCTTTTGGCTTGAGTTTCACCTGTGAAAGCCCAGCCAACTAATTCCATTTCACTTGTCAGTTACTACGGCGCTGGGCTGTCTTGCTGTAGACCGGAGAGGGGTTGCCTTCTGCCATGTGGGGGTTTTGACCAAATGTTTCCCCAACCAATGACATCTCCTCTCCTGTTTCAGATAATCCCGCCGGGGGGGAACACTTCGTTTGACGTCGTGTTCCTTGCCAGGGGCGTGGGGAATGTGGAAAATACTTTATTTATTAATACGTCACATCATGGAGTGTTTACATACCAGGTAACGTGGACGTTTTACGGGTATAACTTTACTGTGATGTTCCGTTAAATGAAAGGCTGAACATGTAAGCAGTAGCCTGATTCATTGTCTGGTCATGTCCCTAATGTTTTGATCTGCCACTTCTGGGTGGGTGTAACGGGCGATTTGATCTGTGCTACTTCTGGTTCTAGGTTTTTGGGGCGGGAGTCCCCAACCCCTACAGACTACGGCCCTTTATCGGGGCCAGGGTCCCTGTTAACAGCAGCTTCTCTCCTCTCATCAACATCCACAACCCTCACAGTGAACCTTTGCAGGTAGGCATCAACCCAGTTACTGCGGGTCCGTCAACAAGACCGGTAGATTCACCCCTGAACTGCAGCTGGCCAGCCGTGCCGTGTAACGTGCCGTGTAACGTGCCGTGTAACGTGCCGTGTAACGTGCCGTGTAACGTGCCGTGTAACGTGCCGTGTAACGTGCCGTGTAACGTGCCGTGTAACGTGCCGTGTAACGTGCCGTGTAACGTGCCGTGTAACGTGCCGTGTTATGACGGGTGTACCTGCAGGTGGTGGAGATGTACTCCAGCGGGGGAGACCTTCACCTGGAGCTGCCCACAGGTCAGCAAGGAGGAACCACTAAATTCTGGGTTAGTTTCACGGACCAGTTGGTGTCCGGATGACCCACAAAGAGGTTTCAAGAACTCTTGGGGCCATTGCTCGGTTCCTCTTGTCGACAACGGTTTAGCTTTTAGCCACATGTGCGCTGGCATCGTCTTGCCAACGTGCCAATGATCTGAGGAGGATTGGCGACCGGGGCAAACCTACGAGCAACTCTGTGATTCACCTTTCAGGAGATCCCCCCGTTCGAGACCAAGGGGGTGATGAGAGCCAGCTTCTCATCCAGAGATGCTGACAACCACACAGCCTTCATCCGGATCAGAACCAACGCTCCCGACCAAGATGAGTTCATCATACTGCCCGTGGAGGTGGAGGTAACCTCAGGTACGCCCGTCTCCACCTTGTCCACATTCAGGCCCCACCCCTTCACCTCAGTCCTTGATTGTCTGCAGAGCACTGAGGTGGGGCTGATATTCTGAGAGCTGCACACTTCGGTGCTTAAACCAGTCCGCACCTTTCACCTGTGCTAACACGGAGGTGTTGGGGCCTCGGGCGAGGGGGCGGTTTGGGAACGGCTGTGTCTGCCTGTCTGGCCAACATGTACCTGACATGGTCTTTCGTTTTATTTCTCTTCAGCTCCTGGTATTTACTCCTCTACAGAAATGCTCGACTTTGGTACGCTGCGGTCACAGGATCGACCCAAACAATTGAATTTACACCTACTAAATTCTGGGACTAAAGATGTCTCGATAACAGTAAGTCTGCTGGCTCCTACCGCCGTCTGTGTGCTCCTCTCCTCTGGGCGGTCCTCTGTTCGCATGTGGAGGTTAACACAGCCTTCCACTCCTCCACAGAGTGTGCGGACGACACCGTCAAATGAAGCGGTTACTATAGAGTTCAAGGCAATCACGCTAAAAGCAGAGGACGGCAGATATACCAAAGTTGCAAGTATAAGTTTTGATGGTAAGTCTCGTGACCACTGACTTTTGATGCCCAAAGTTTTAAAATGCTGGAGCCATGAACTTGACACCATGACATATTGTGGTGTATGTTATTAATCTACTATATGGTCAAACTTAGGGGATATTATGTTAACTGGTTTGTTTTAACCACTAAATCACTGCCATTCGATTGAAGAAAAGTAAAAGCAAGCATCTATTTGTCTGTTTTGCTACAAAATGGTATCATATTGTTTTAAAATGGCATGACATCTCACAAGATTAATTTATGAACTGTTTTTGTGGAGTTGTTGGTCTTTGGGTTTAATAACTCTGTTCTGTTAACAGCATCTAAAGCGCGAAGACCGTTTCATTCTTCTGGTAAGATAACGGTGAAGGCAAAAGAGAAAACCTACTCAAAACTTGAAATCCCATACCAGGCAGAGGTTCTGGAAGGGTAAGAGCTCATTTGCTCTTATTAGTTCCAATGACTGTTACCTGATTTCAAAAGCTAATGATGTGCAGTATATTGTAAACCTCTTTTGCTTACCTGTATAAAGCCTTGTGCAGGACTAAAGACGGCTGAAGATTTTAAGATGTCTTTTGGCCAGGACTAGTCTGTAGGGTTTTTTGTCATTGACAGGGCTTGGACTGGGCTTTGACCTCACAGCATAACGCCAGCTCTGTCCCCTCTAGATATCTGGGCTTTGACCTCACAGCATAACGCCAGCTCTGTCCCCTCTAGATATCTGGGCTTTGACCACACAGCATAACGCCAGCTCTGTCCCCTCTAGATATCTGGGCTTTGACCTCACAGCATAACGCCAGCTCTGTCCCCTCTAGATATCTGGGCTTTGACCACACAGCCACCCTGTTCCACATCAGAGACAGTCAAGTGGAGCCGGTGGACAGACCCATCTTCCTCACCAATACCTTCAACTTCGCGATCTGCGTCCACAACGTGTCACTGCCGCAGGAGGCGACGACCGTGTTTAGCGTGAGTCTTTAAGCTTTAACCCTCCGGGTTCCTTGATGGAAGGTGGTTCCCCCCAGAACCCTGACATGGTGGTTCTCCTGTTTCTGTCCAGGCTCAGAACTACAGTGCCCCCGTCCTGATCCCTCCTCACGAGTCTCGCTACATCTTCTCCCTCCTGTTTCGGCCACTCCGCCCATCCATTCACATCGACAGCAACATCCTGCTCGTCACCAACGCGTCCAAGTTCCACCTGCCTGTCGGGGCCTACACAGGCTTCTTAGAGGTACAGGCACCTTTTCCTGTCGGGGCCTACACAGGCTTCTTAGAGGTACAGGCACCTTTTCCTGTCAGGGCCTACACAGGCTTCTTAGAGGTACAGGCACCTTTTCCTGTCGGGGCCTACACAGGCTTCTTAGAGGTACAGGCACCTTTTCCTGTCGGGGCCTACACGGGCTTCTTAGAGGTACAGGCACATTTTCCTGTCAGGGTCTACACGGGCTTCTTAGAGGTACAGGCACATTTTCCTGTCAGGGTCTACACGGGCTTCTTAGAGGTACAGGCACATTTTCCTTTTGGTCCTTCTGGGGTCCTGAAAACAGAACAAACACATGTTCTATTATAAGTCTGTCTTCTCTGTTTAGCCTCTAGTCCTGGCACCCAGTCTGACGGGGAACCTTGTAGACTTTGGTGTCTGCAGTGCTACAGACACCAGCAGCATCAGGCTCATAGTGGTCAACAGCAATCCTATAGAGGTGAGTAACACACACACCCTCACACACACCCACACACAATTGCTCTGCCCTAGAGTAGGGGCGTTCCCCTGTCCCTGATAATGGGGGATGAATATCACAACTGGCTTTGAGGTCCAGGGTTAATCATGAGGGACGCAGAGATAAGAGCTGTATGTCAGAGGCATGTTCTGACGTCAGACGCCACTCTCATTGGCACAATGTATGGATTTTACACAAAAGTCCAGGGTCTGTGTGTTCTTGTGTGGGGTTGGCCGGTAATAAGAGATGTTTCTTTTTCCCCCAGAGTAGGCTGCTGAAGTGCAAGCGAGCATCAGATAATTGCGATTGCAGGCTGCCCCACTCATGAACTTCAACACATCTTTCACACATACCATTTTGCCATTTAGCATAAAAACTATGTTTGTTGAAAGATCTAGGGCTCTGTGGGGAAACCTACCCTTCTAGCAACACTGTCAATAGGAAACAGTGAGGGGTTGAACTGCCTAACCCTATCCGGAATTCCTTAACCCTATCCGGAATTCCTTAACCCTATCCGGAATTATTAGATCAGTGTCAGGTACGTTCCTTAACCCTATCCGGAATTATTAGATCAGTGTCAGGTACGTTCCTTAACCCTATCCAGAATTATTAGATGGGTGTCTTTAACCCCATCTGTAATTATTAGCTGAGTGTCCTTAACACTATCTGTAATTATTAGATGAGTGTCTTTAACCCCATCTGTAATTATTAGATGAGTGTCCTTAACACTATCTGGAATTATTAGATCAGTGTCCTTAACCCTATCCAGAATTATATCAGTGTCCTTAACCCTATCCAGAATTATATCAGGGTTCTTAACCCTATCCAGAATTATTAGATCAGTGGCCTTAACCCTATCCGTAATTATTAGATGAGTGTCGTTAACCCTATCCAGAATTATATCAATGTTCTTAACCCTATCCAGAATTATATCAGTGTTCTTTACCCTATCCAGAATTATTAGATTAGTTCCTTAACCCTAAGGAGCTACTGCCCCCACCCCGACCTCCCTGGTGTCCTCCAGTCATTGACCCGTGAACTTTGACCCTGCTGTACTTTCAGCTGGAGATCAAGTCATGGCTGGTGACAGGAGACAGTCTGTCTGTGAAGCTGCTCGGGACGGAGAGAGGCAACAGGAGCACAGCTGTGGATGGCAAAGGAGAACAACACAACACATCAGCCTCACACCACAAAACTGTAAGGGATACAACCAACCATCAGGCGGTCAGCTGTACTCACAAATGTATTCCTGCATTTGAGGAACAGAATGGTTCAATTGAAGAGGTTGCTGCATGTTGAACACCATGATATTTGCTTCTGGATGATGTGTGTACCTGTGTGTCTTCATGTGATATTAGCATCAGGAATATGTGTGTACATGTGTGTCTTCAGGTGATATTAGCATCAGGATGATGTGTGTCTTCAGGTGATATTAGCATCAGGATGATGTGTGTACCTGTGTGTCCTCAGGGGATATTAGCATCAGGAATATGTGTGTACCTGTGTGTCCTCAGGGGATATTAGCATCAGGATGATGTGTGTCCTCAGGGGATATTAGCATCAGGATGATGTGTGTACCTGTGTGTCTTCATGTGATATTAGCATCAGGATGATGTGTGTACCTGTGTGTCCTCAGGGGATATTAGCATCAGGAATATGTGTGTACCTGTGTGTCCTCAGGGGATATTAGCATCAGGATGATGTGTGTCCTCAGGGGATATTAGCATCAGGATGATGTGTGTCCTCAGGGGATATTAGCATCAGGATGATGTGTGTACATGTGTGTCTTCAGGTGATATTAGCATCAGGATGATGTGTGTCCCTGTGTGTCCTCAGGGGATATTAGCATCAGGAATATGTGTGTACCTGTGTGTCCTCAGGGGATATTAGCATCAGGATGATGTGTGTACCTGTGTGTCTTCAGGTGATATTAGCATCAGGATGATGTGTGTACATGTGTGTCTTCAGGTGATATTAGCATCAGGAATATGTGTGTCTTCAGGTGATATTAGCATCAGGATGATGTGTGTACATGTGTGTCTTCAGGTGATATTAGCATCAGGATGATGTTTGTCTTCATCCATATTAGCATCTGGATGATGTGTGTACCTGTGTGTCTTCAGGTGATATTAGCATCTGGATGATGTGTGTTCATGTGTGTCTTCAGGTGATATTAGCATCAGGCTACTACGCTGTCTTTAGAGTGACCCTGGTGGCTAAATCTCTGGAAGGCCTGTATGACGGGGCTGTACACATCACCACAGATTATGAGGTAAGAAGCACACACACAATGTTACAATAGCTTAATAAAACTTCTCTCCACAGCAGGACTCTCAACTGTGGACTACAATCATTAATATTGGTCGTTCAGTACCTCCTTTAAACATCGTCTTTCTCTTCCTGTATTTGTGTTGTGTCATGTTGAAGAGTTTTGTTTTCAAGCGGTTTTTGGTTGCAAAATATGTGCAATATGCGCAAAGACAACTTGGATGGACACAACTTGGATGCATTATGCGTGCACGTAATGCAAGAAACTCAAGTGTGGTTTCTAAAATGACAATTATTAGTGTGCAGTTACATGCATGTTCATCGCGTGTTATCCTGTTTCTGTCAGATACTAACGGTCCCCGTGAAGGCTGTGATCGCTGTGGGGACGCTGAGCAGCTCTCCTGAACACATCGTCCTGCCCCAGTCCTTTCCTGTGAGTCACCTCGGGCGACGTGCTCCTCCCGTCGCCTCCACCTTGTCTTACTTCACGATGACCCGTGATTGTCATTCATAACACCTCTGAGCCGATGATTCCTCGACAAGTCCCATCAGAAATGTTTAGGTCACACGGAAAAGCTCTTACGGTGCTACAAACACGTCACACCAGACGCTATAGAGGATCCATGGTTTATCGTGGTTCAGTCCCTTTTTATAGTGTAGCCTGATGATATTAACTGATGTTACCTGATGACATTACCAACACGGCCCTCAACACTGTTTGTCAGAGTAGATGTTACCTGATGACATTACCAACCTGGCCCTCAACACTGTTTGTCAGAGTCGATGTTACCTGATGACATTACCAACCTGGCCCTGAACACTGTTTGTCAGAACGGATGTTACCTGATGACATTAACCACATCCCAAGAGGCAAACAAACATTTGCAAAGTGAAGCTATTCACGCTCTTGACATTACCCAAATATGAGGCATGAGGCTGTGGCGTTGTGGTCTTTGGCACGTCGCCTCACCCTTATTTGTTTGTGCTCGCTGGCTCTCTGTCCCCAGGGGAAGATCGTCCACCACACGTTCTGCATTCAGAGTTCCTTCACCCAGAGAGTGAGACTGCAGCAGATCCGTTCACTAACCGAAGACGTTCGCTTCTATTACAAAAGGTTACGCCACAACAGGGACGAGCTGGAACCGCGCCGCCGGTCCAAGGTGTGTCCCGCTCGCGCGTCACTGTGAAATGCCTTTGTTCCCCATAGGAACATCAGTGAAACTATGGTTAATCACACCCCTTATTTTGCACCCCTTTGCAGGTTGCAAAGATTTATTTTGATGCCAGTTTAAACTGTGGTGACCATTGCTATGTGGGTTTGCCGTTTGTCTTGAAATGTGAGTATTCAGTCGGTCTGAAAACTAATAAGCCATTCTGTTGTCTTATTGTGGCCCGATTAGGGAACTTTTCTGGGCTGCCATTATGTAGGCGGTCTACCTGTACATTTTCCGCGGTTAGTTCCGCAGCTAATATGAATTTGTATATGAAGTGATTATGGTGTTAATATTTTGCTGTTGTTTCGGGGGGGGTTAGCGGAGGCCCGGCCCCATGGCCTAACCCTTCAGGAGGACATCTGGGACGCTGATGTTGACCTCCACCAGAAACTCCTCAGACGATGGAGGGAGCTTCAGGAACGCTCTGGACACGAGTGAGTTGGATGACCCCACAAGTTGCTCTCTGGCCGAGGCCCAGCCGAGTCCCCGTAGGCCTTGGTCGGCGCTAGTGTGTACAAGGTCTGGATCTTAACGGTTCTCCGTTCTCTGCGGGGTCTAGAGGACAACTGGTTCTCTGTTGTACTTAGCACCCTATAAGCCTTCTGGGTTTCTGTCTTGCCAGGGAATTCATATTTTCCACTTGGTGTCCCGGTCTCAGTCAGTTTCTGGTTAAGGGGGAACAAAGAATTAACAGTGGACCTGGCTTCATGATCCTGTGTTGCATTGTGGGGGCTATAGTTCTGGGAAGTCGCTAAATCACAATATGTTCTGTCAGAAACTCGGACTGTTCTGTGAGTCCTGACTAGTTCTATGAGTCCTGACTAGTTCTGTTAGGATGTCATACTGTTCTATGAGTCCTGACTGGTTATCTGTCTGTTCTGTTGAAGGGTGGAGGCTGTGTTTGAAGTGAATACAGACCTTCAGAAGAATGTTCAGGCTACAATAACGGCAAAGCAGGCTTGGCCGTCACTGGTCAACTCCTCACAACCAATCATTTTCCCTCTCACCAATACCAACAGCTCCTCTGTGAGTATACACTATTTATGTGTACATATCTACACACACACACACACAATAGGTCTAACTCTTCTCTGTGGCTGTCAGGAGGAAGAGGTGTTTCTAGAAAACCCGGCAGACGTTCCAGTCTATGTGCAGGTCCTGCCTCTGGCTCTCTACCCAAACCCCTCTGTGTTCACCGGGAAGTTAGCCCACAGGTAACAACTGAACCCCAAGCACAGCTGAAGGAACGCGCTGAGCATATTCCCTCACTGTCAGGTCAGTCTGTTATAGACTGACTTGAGGAACAGAAGCCCTCACTGACCGGTCTGTCTTCCCAGGTTCCCACTGGGAAAGTTGTCCAACATCAACATCGACACAAACACACTGGAATTCCAGGTCCACAGAAATCAGGTACAGAGTATGGCACTGCGTGGACAGTCGGGATTTAATTAGACCTACTTTTTTAAAGAATGGTAAGAATGTACAGGATAGCATCAGATATGGTGGGTGGGTGAGTGGGTGGGTAAGTGGGTGGAGGAGATTCTCCCATAAACTGCCAGACTCATCTGGGTCCCAATTGGCACCATTCACCTTAGTGCCCTACCTCTGACCAGGCTCTACAGCTCCTGTAGGGCTCTAGACAAAACGAGTGCACTAGGTGTTATGCAGAGAATGTCAACGTCTTTTTCTAACAGCTGTCTGTTAGTCACTTGTCCACTAACAGCTGTTTGTCAGTGTTTTTCTTATCAGCTGTCTGTCAGTTGTCCTCTAACAGCTGTCTGTTTCTGTCTGTCCTTTCCCAGTCACCTGTAGTGAAAAGCAGCGGTGGGTTTGTGGAGGGCTCTACCAGGCCATATGTCTACAACCTTCTGCTCCAGCCTAAAGAGGTCAAATCCTTCAGCCTAAGGTTCACGCCGGTCAGCAACCACACAGTGTCCTCCCTGCTCATAGTGCGGTAGGTGGTGTTACCACAGTTACAGTAGCATGGATACTGTTGTAACAGGTCAGTGCAGTTACAGAAGCTTTGTGTGATGGATCCTTTTGTACCGCATCAGTACAGTTACAGAAGCTTTGTGTCATGGATCCTTTTGTAACACGTCAGTACAGTTACAGAAGCTCTGGGTCGTATATACTGTTGTAACACGTCAGTACAGTTACAGAAGCGCTGTGTCATGTATACTCTTGTAATGCATCAGTACAGTTACAGTAGCTCTGTGTCATTGATAATGTTTTAATGAGTCAGTACAGTTACAGAACCTCTGTCATGGATACTTTTGTAATCAATGCAGCTTAAACAGAGAAGTTCTCAGTCATGGTGATCCAAAGAAACGTTGAAGCCGTGTGTGTATGTGTGTAAGTAAGGATTAGGCCAGACAATTGTAGCCTAGGATTTGTTGACCGGCTAACGTGCGTCTGTGGTGCAGGAACAACCTGACGGTGATGGATATGATAATGGTTCACGGCCAAGGGTCCAGAGAGAGCCTAAAGATGGCCGGGAAACCTCCTGGTCCCGGCAGCTTTCTTCGCTTCAAGATGACGGAGGCCTTGCTTAAGGACTGTTCAGAGAGTACGTTCCACCCTTCTGCCAGTGGAGCTGTTCATTTGACTCCTTCAGGATTTGCTGCAAGTCCTGTTAATCTATTTATTCATTTGTGAAAACGACAATTTCCCCATTAACATTTGAACATTTTGGCAAACTTTCTGAGTAGTAGAGTCATGAAGAGGTTTGACAACATCCAGGGGATCGGGGGGGCTGCTTTCAATGTGTTTGAAAAAAATGTATGTGGATTTCGACAGATCGACGTACTAACATGCGGTCTTTCTCAACTGCTCCTGTCCAGAGATGAGGTCCAAAGAGCCAAACTTCAACCTGAGAAGAACATTTCGGGTTGAGAACACTGGTCTGCTCCCCATCTATATCCACTCCGCAGAGATTAATGGGCTTCCCTGCCAAGGATACGGGTTCAAAGTTCTCAACTGTCAAGAATTTGCACTTAAACCAAACGCTTCGAAAGACCTGGTCATACTGTAAGTTGGGCCACATACTATTCCTTTGGCACCTTGATCACTACTTTAAGCATTTATTTTAATCAGAACTCCCGAATCTCCCCAAACATACAAACCCCGGGTGCCCCTCTCACTTCCTGTCCCGGCGTCTCTGTGCCAGGTTCACGCCGGACTTCACGTCGTCCAGAGTGATTCGAGAGCTGAAGCTGGTGACCGGCGGGGGGTCAGAGTTCGTGTTCGTCCTGAACGCCTCCCTGCCCTACCACATGCTGGCCTCCTGCGCCGAGACCCTCCCGGGGCCCTCCTGGGAGCTGGAGCTCTACACCGCCGTCTCACTCATCATGAGGTGCGTACCGGTGTTTGGGCACTAAGGGACACAACGTTGAGGCTTCCTTGCAGGAACGTCACAGCCGGCGCAGGACACGCGAACGTCCGTACAATGTTGACCCTCATGAAATCCCTTAATTAGTTTTCTCTGGTACACACACACACACACACACACACACGGAGTGCGGTTTATTCCTCGGCCTGAAGATTCAACCGGCTTCTGCGTCCCATAAAGGGGTTGGGGTCCTCTAATGTGAACATGCCCGGCCTTCTGTAGCTCCATGTTTCTGCTGGTCGTGGCTGCAGCATACCTGGAGGCCCAGGGCATCTGGGAGCCCTTTAAGAGACGTCTGTCTCTGGAGTCCAACACTTCCATGGAGACGGGCAGACCCTTCGACCTCAGGGAAATAGTTCGCACTGCAAGTGATGCAAAGTAAGTTGCACTTTTTTTCCCCCCTCCATTGACTGACATGATTGGTTTCCTAGTAAAGCGTCCAACTGCTACAGGCTTTGTGTGTAACAAAACTTTTTTTTGAAGGAGAAAAGTATCCTGCCCATTAATTTGTGCTGATGTTGTCCTCTTAAAAAAAAAAAATAGAAGGTTCATGGATTTCGTATTTTTTTTTCTAGCTTAAATGATTTCAGTGAGGCCCAGCAGAACCCTACCAGAGGGGGGTACGGGTCTGGAAGTGGGGGGTCCAGGGCCGGGGGCAGACCAGGAAACAGTAGTGCATCCTTGGACCCTGATGGACCTCGGTACAGAATGGGCTTTGGCCGATCTACCATGCAAGCCTCCTCATCCACTTCCTCCCAGCTGTGTAATGGCACCCCAGGTTCCTGTCAGCTGACCAGTCGTAAGGCGCGGAGCTCCAAGGGTCAGCAGGGTGCAGGTCTCCCAGAACTCCAGAATGGGGGCCTTGGGTTAGGCTTGCCTCTGCCCCACAGAGGGCTCTGCTCTGGGGGAGAGGACCCAGACTTCTCCAGCCTACTGGGGGCTATGGACAACGACCTAGACCGGCCAGAGTCTCCACCACTGAAGTCTGTACAGGAACCCACAACATCTGAATCAACACAGACCAAAGGTAGCCTATCACAACACAGCCTAGTTCTCACAGAAATCAACAGGCCTGTCACAACATTCACAAAATAGAACAAAGCTAGCCTATCACATGATAGTAGCATAGTCCTCACAGAACACTGTAGGCCTATCCCAACACAGTCTGGTCCATACAGAACTGGCCAATCACAGCACCACCTAGTCCTTACAGAACACAGCTGGCCCATTACAACACTGCCTGGTCCTTATATAATACAGCTGGCCTATAACAACACAACCTGTGCCTTATAGAACACAGAATACATTTTCTGTTGTGTATTTGTTTTGACTGGTTGCGTATTGGATTCTAAAGGCAGACCTCCTCTGAGAGGCAAAACCAAAGTCCAGAGGAGGAGAGAGGAGAAGGAGAGGAGAACAAAGGGGAAAACCCCTTCAGGCGAGGAGCAGAAGGTTTCCCTGGTTGACAATGATGACAGTTCCTCAACCACCACAGAGGCCTCCAACCCAGAGGTTGAGACCTGCATCAGGGAGGTTGGTACAGAGAGTATAGGGCTCAGAGGGAACTCTATAATATTAATATGCAATGAAGTATCTATATCTCCGATAATATTCATGTGTCATTTAATGTCTATACAATGCTGCTAAAAATACATTCTGTTCACTCGGTCCCATTTATCCATGACCATTGGAATATTAGGGTTTGGTTTATTCCCGGAAAACTTTCATTGTAAATGAGCATGCAACCTGCAGCGACAGAACAATGAGCCAATCACCCAGGGGGTAGAAACTCACCAAATGTCTTGATCGGTTCATGTTCAGGAACCAGTGAAGAAGAAGGGAAGAACAGCGGTGACTCTGGAGAAAGAGGACTCTCTTCTCACCAAATCCAAAAATGTCAGGAAACAAACATACACAAAAAAGGACACGGATGGATCCAGTTCTCTGGAGCTGCCATATATCACACCCCTGGAAAACAAACAGCGCAAGACCTTCACAACCAAAGCCCACATCCGCCCAGCTTTCAACGCTGTTCCTAAAGGTCGGACTCTGCCAAAACCCACCTGTGAGTTCGTCTGTCGCTGTGCTCTTCAACTTGCTGAAGGACTGACAAATGTTTTCCAAGCTTTTAGTTAATTGCCCTCACCTGGTGTCTCTAGTCTGACTGTGTGTCTCTTTTGCTTTGTCTCTCTCCTTCACTCTGTCTGTCTCCCCCTGTCTATCTCCTTTTCTGTCTGTCTCCCCCTCCCCCTGTCTCTCTGCATGCCTGTTCAACACCTGTCTGTCTTACTCTCCCTCCCTTTCCTTCGGCCTTCCTCTCTTCCCGTTGGTCTGTCTCTGCACCCCAGTGCCTTGTGGGAAGCCTGAGGATGGTGGGCCTTCTCCTCCGGTGAAGCTGCCCCGGGCCTCGGTGTCTGTCCCAGAGCTGGGTCATAGCAGCAGCTCTGATGGAGAGAAGGATTTTGCTTCTCCTGAATGGGACATCCCCCTGCTCTCCAAAACCACCAACCGTAAGTTACTCGGTCGACCTCAGAACCGAGAGGGTCCCACTCGGCACCCAATTGACATGGGCTCTTTCCTCTAGAAAGACGTTACTCTTCCTTTTTGGTTTTGATCGGCCGTTCTGATGGCCTCCTGTCCCATACCTTCCGTCCACAGAAGCGGACAGCCTCCAGCTGATCTCCTTGCAGACCAGGAACGCTGACTCCTTCTTGAAGAAGTCCAGCTCAGCTAGAACGTGCTCCCCTATTCCCTCCTCTCCCAGCCTGGATGCTAGGGGAACATACAGCCAAGTTCTCAACTCCGGTAGTGAGAACCACTTGAAGGCACCAGGGAACAGGCTTGGTAACGCCCCCTCTCCCCCAGGAATGAATGGCAACCCTACATTCGCTGCTGTGGCTGCAGGCTACGACAGAAGCCCAGGTAGGACACCACAGGGTGTGGACACCGGGGGTTTCGGACGAGACCTCTGGGGTTTCGCTTATTTTTGCGGTTGGCCGTCATAGGATATAGGTTCTTTTTTGAGGTTGGGTATAACACATTACAGTCCCTTTTTGAGAAAAGGCCACGGCAGAATATCTCCTTTTGCTATCAAAGTATAAAGCTCTCATGTTACCGTTTGCTACCTCTGGTTAATATTGACTACATGAAGTAATGAGCCATTGGTTTCAGGTGGCAGTGGCCCAGGTAAAACCGATGCCCAAGGGAAGTCTCTAGCTCACATGACCTCCGTGGAGAGTGACAGCTCTGACAGGTAACCGGCTTGCCTTGGCAAATCGTCTTGAACACTCAACACACTCTGTGACGTTTAAGAGCCCTTTACTTTTTGCCTCCTCTATAGCTCTGGATTATGGAGTCCCGTTGACCCCAATGCCAGAAGCCCGGGCTTTCCCTCAGGCAACTCCTTCTCTGCATTCGGACCCAACAACTCTTTCAATCTGACCGGTGGTAAGTAGTGGAATCCCACGGTGGATTGGGGTTCAGGATGCTCCCTGGCTCTTTAGGCCGCACTTCCCATCAGGCCCGCTCCAGATTCCATAATATGTTTAGGGCTAGCAGGATTGTGGTGAGAAAACGATTAGTGTTGTGGTAGATAGCTAAATGTTTGTTGGTCACTTGTGTTGCTGCAGTAGTTGTGTTGTAGGCTTATTGGAAAGGTTTCACGTTACACTTACGATCCAGAGCGGCGTCAAAAGCATTGTCTTTGTTTTTGCAGTCTTCAGTGAGATGAGTTTCCCGAAGACGTCAGAGCCACAGCCGAGCTGGCCTGAGTTCAGCCCTGTGTCCTCATCCATCTGGGACGTGCCTAGCTCCAGCGACCCTCTTCCCCTGCACTCCTGGCCTAGCAGCTCGGGTTCAGTGACCACCCCCTCTACGGTAAGACAACATTCGGCTACAGACAGTACAGATTCTGTTCTACCTACTAAACCCGATTGGGTTCTAGAGTCCGGAAAAAAGATACCTGCTGTTGGGTAGTAAGTGTAGCATCCTAACGTTCAGTATAGAACTAATATATTTTTGGTGTTTGTTTTTTGCTTAGTTAACTATCCTCAACTAATCCTCACTTCCCTGGCCGGATTCGGTACCTGGTTTCCTTTGTGGCAGACAGTGTCTCTTACCACAACGCTATTTAACAATGGCTAGTCAGTCACTCTGAGACATTTCATCTTTTTGATCGGCTCGGCTTACGTGGTCCAGCAAAAAAACTATATAACAATATCTCTGTAGATTTATAAATTGTTTTCTGTTTGTTCCTTTGGGTAGCTAATGCTAGTAACGATCCATACGTTCCTATGGGTAACTAATGCTAGTAACGATCCATACGTTCCTATGGTTAGCTAATGCTAGTAACGATCCATACGTTCCTTTGGGTAACTAATGCTAGTAACGATCCATACGTTCCTTTGGGTAGCTAATGCTAGTAACGATCCATACGTTCCTTTGGGTAACTAATGCTAGTAACGATCCATACGTTCCTTTGGGTAACTAATGCTAGTAACGATCCATACGTTCCTTTGGGTAGCTAATGCTAGTAACGATCCATACGTTCCTTTGGGTAGCTAATGCTAGTAACGATCCATACGTTCCTTTGGGTAACTAATGCTAGTAACGATCCATGCGTTCCTATGGGTAACTAATGCTAGTAACGATCCATACGTTCCTTTGGGTAGCTAATGCTTGTAACGATCCATACGTTCCTTTGGGTAGCTAATGCTTGTAACGATCCATACGTTCCTTTGGGTAGCTAATGCTAGTAACGATCCATACGTTCCTTTGGGTAGCTAATGCTAGTAACGATCCATACGTTCCTTTGGGTAGCTAATGCTAGTAACGATCCATACGTTCCTTTGGGTAACTAATGCTAGTAACGATCCATACGTTCCTTCAGTCCATCCTGGGAAGCAGCAGGAATCCCTGGTGCTCTACCACTCCCTTCGGCAGCTCCATCTGGTCCACAAGTGGAGACCCTACCCTACACTCCTTCGTTCCAGCTACCACCTCCACCCTCCCGGGCCTGGCCGGCAACGCCCCCGCAGTGACGCAGGCCTCTCCAGTGGCCCCAACCGAGATGAGCCACACGTACAACTACTGGAGCATGTGGAGGCCCACTCTGGGCCGACGCAGCTCCGAACCCTGGCCCAACCAGGCCGCCAAAAACTGAGGGGTGGTAGCCTGGTACGGGAGCTGTTTGATAACTCACATGGCTGTCGTTGTCTAGCCAAATGTGGCATGACAATGATTCCAAGACTTGGTACTCAGGCTAACTCGCTTTTCTAAAAGGTGCTGTCTGACTGAAGATGTGCACTCTTAACTCAATTATCGCCAACATCACCCAATGTTGAAGATTTGTGTGAAAACCTCTAACGTTTTATGTGCAGATCTCAAATTCGAATTTAGGATTCAATGAGAAACGTGCTTTGGTTTCGGTTGTTAAACAGTACTTATTTATGTACTATTTATTTTTATTGACAGGTCCAGTCTGGAAATACTTGGTAACTCAGCACTTTGTATCACCAGCCAAACAAGAGCCATTTAGTTCCCAGCATAACATGCTTTTTTTTTTTAATTTACTTTAGAGATAAAACACACTTTGTGTTCATTTAAGGAATTCTTCCAGATTAAATACAAAAGCATTTTTTTGTTTTACTGATGCAGAGCCGGGATGTGTGAACCTGGGCTGGGTGACAACTCTGTGGTCAGGCGCCACCCCGGAGGCTAGGAACCGGGCTAGGTAAAGCCTCGTCGTTTGGGGCTCTGGAGCGCTGGATGGGTGCGGAGTTATTAAAGCACTTTGTGTAAAGAAGCTACGTTTTTTTCTATTTTAAGGGCGGTTTTATAGCCTGGCTGCAGGTCTGCTTTTGCTATCATGACACTTTGTTTGGCATTCAGACGTTGACGCTATGGCATTAATAGATCTGTGACCAGGCTAGCTGTCTTCATTGTCAACGTGTTTTTTTTGGCCGATTTAATATTTGAAATGTGGGAGTGCTGACCTGGAAATAAACGACACTGGAAGTATTATTTATGAATAGGGTCTGGCTACGGGGTCCCTGCGAGAGAATGTGGGATGAATCCTTTTGGACAGTCTGTGCTCTGACAAAGAACGTCATTTTTATGATTTTCTTAATTTTGGCAAAATCTAGTCACTGACTTATTTTTAACAAAAGAATAATATTTAATGAAGAGGGCCAAGGTGTACCCATACGTTCTGTGTGGATGCGTACACATTTAGTGTCTTTGATGGACAAGGTTAAGCAACAGCCAATACCCTCCAGTGAAAAAGTGATTGTCCCCCTGCACTCAATAACTGGTTCTGCGCACTTTACCTGACATGATCGCAACCAAAACCTTTCTGTAGTTATTGACCAGGTACTTGCTGTAGAATTTATTGAAACAGAGGCACTTCACATCACCTTTAGTGATGTGAAGTCTTTAAGATCCTTACACGGGAAAGCATAAGAAAAAATCACTACCATCAGTCAAAACTGATGTGCAGTGTTTGATTTTTGCCTGATATAACAGCCAAAATACAAAACTTTTCGCTCACTTCAAAACTGAGCTTTTTTTTTTTTTTATGCAGGGTCCTGTTATGTTTGGTGAAATGTCCCCCATCAAAGGTCAGGCATGTACATGCTCTACTCTGTATCAAAGAATAAAATGGGCGAGAGGTGAAACTGAAACCCACCTCTGTCATTGGCTAAAACACACTAGCCTTTTAGAATGGTGAGTAAAAAGCCAGACAAAACAATTTGATGTTGTGGCAGGACTTAATAAATAAGCATTTATTCTGCAAAAAAACAATAGAGAATGTAATTTAACTTCTGATTGGGAGTGTGGGCCTAAATACAATTACAACATGTGTTTTGGGTCCAGTGACTCATGTTCCTGAGAGTCAGGGGACAATTAATTATTCATGGGGGGGTTGGGTGTTGAATAACTTTTTTCTATTAGATTCCCTTTATTTAGTATTACGTTTTGAAATGTGGAAACATTCAGGAACAGATATGCAAAAATAGAGAAATAAGTGTTGATGTTACTGGACATCTGAAAATGGCCAAATCAGGGAAAACCAGAGTGTGGATGTTTTGTATTTTTAAAAGAATTGGGTTATATCAAAAGTTTTAAAAAACGTTTCTATTGGAATTTCATTTACATTTGGTTAGGTGATGGGATTATAAATGTGAGGTCTGTCACCAAAATGAAATAAAAAGTCATCAGAATGAACTAATGGTGAAATTCATGTTATTTCACATTACAAATTTGGCAATAAGACAAGCCAGGGTGTTTTGTGTTGTCTATTTTCTATTGTGTTGTCTTCCTGCATAGTTTTAATCAGTGGTGTAAATTGCCTTGGACCTCACAACACACTATTTTCTCAAAACTTCCCAATATAACATTGCAATTATTTGTTTTGCGATATAGTCTGTTTTTTCATAAGTCATTCATTTTTGTCACTGATAACCATACAGAAAGGCAAAGTGAAAATATCTGCTACATTTCATGAAGTGTTGATTTGTGAAGAACTCTATGAACAGGGTTCACTGAACACATCTGGGGCAACACTTGTCACTTGGAGACCATACTCTGATGCGGTTGCCGTTAAGGTGTTCTAGAATAAGTTATTAAAGGCAGTTATTGAATAAAGGCAGCCGGTAATAAAATGAAATAATAATAAGACAAAGTTAAGGTGTTCTTGAATAAAAGCAGCCGGTAAGAAAGAAAGCTTAAAAGTATTACTAGTAAAAGGTAACATTGTATATTGCGTATTCCTTAATTTCCCAAAAAACACTAATAATAAATCAGACATTCCCAAAAGCCCCTGAAAAAAGGTAACTGTTGTAACAGATGCTACCTTCAATCATTTTTATAATGCAAAATCATAGAACACAAAATAAGTATGAATACAAGACAATCACAAATCCAGTAACAAGATGAGATTAACTAAAAAACAGGGTACAGATAAGATAGAACATAAACATTTGTTGAATCGTTCTTTTAATTAATCCTTTTTTTGTCACTTATTAACACATCCATGCAGCACATTTGTCCAAACGAATGAGACGTCACTACAAGTACGGTCAATCCCAAATCTACATATTTTACCATTAAATGTTCATATAAAGCCATCACCAAAAATAATGTGCGACAGTCTCAAAACAAATTATTGAAGGATATTTTTTCCTCTACAAGTATTGATTAGCTGGCTAGTGTCTATGATTTCATTTGGAAGGAGGTAACATCCACTCTTTTTCAGCAACTGTTACAGACCAGTCCGTTTTTAATATGGCTCATCATAATTAATTGATTTAATAATAGTAAAGTAAAGAAAATATTACTGTATTTCTTGGACTGTGAGTAAATGTGATTCTGAAATACTACACAATCCACCCACCCCTAGTTTTAGTCTTTGACATCCCCAGGAATGCTCCGCACAAAATAGAACCCAGGCTATAGTAGCCTGGGTTATTCGCTTCCTACAAAGCGACAGATGCAAGTAGTAACGTCCTAAACTTGGCCAGATCACATGTCTTCATGACCGACACGCGATGGTTCTTCTTCAGGATGTCATTCTGATCTAGAGCCATCATCCCCCTACACAGCGCCCCCTGGAGTTCCACGCGGACCGGACACTCAATCCTTTCTGTGACCACGCTACCGTCTATACAAGCTGCCATCGCGTAGGAATCGTAGGGCACAAAGCCCGGACCAAAGTTCACAACTGCCTTCAACGTTGCCTCCTTGGAGTAAGTCCAGGTCTTGGATGTTATCGTTTTCATGAAGTTAGCAGCAGGTGTGCCCTGGTTTATCAGTTTGTCGAAGAAATCCTGGGTAATAAAATTGCACACACACGATAAATGTTGGTGGAGTCATCCGATTACACAATCATCTTCGTGATTACTGGGAGAGTGTGTTTACATTGTTCTTCTGGTTCTTAAAGTGTTTTTTCTAAAACTCACGCTTTTTTAAGTCCACTTAACGAAATCAAGTACTGTTCAAACTACTTTTAATGTGATCACGTGTTGGTTCATACTGAGAGGACAGCTCCAAGATGAAAGACGCAGTTACAGCCAACTGTTACAGCCTCCCTTCACCTGTATAAGCCAATCAGAGGCACTGGGGGGTAAACTCAGAGAACAAAGGCTCCTTCGTTCTCTCAATGCCACGTAATCAATACAAAATGGATGACCTAAGTAATGTTTACATAACATATATAGGCACATTAAAACTAATGCAAATAACTAATTATGCATTTATCAATAGGGCCCATGGATTGGCATAATACAATTTATCCTCTACATTTTAGTTTGCCCTCGAATGCCCTAAATAAATCACAGAGATTCTCTGAAATTGTACTCGCATGTCGTGCGTTTGGCAACAGTAACTGTATTGCTTAACTGAAATACATTTTATTACTTTGAAATATCATAATACTGGCACGATTTTGTATAAAATACATTTTATATTTTAGATGTAACAGTTCCATGTTGCACTGTAGTCTATGGTAAACGTATAAGCAAATTGTGTTTGGTATGAGACTTGTTCTGAATGAAATGGTGTTTGGAGACGCCTTTCAGTTCATTATTATTTCTTGTAATCTCCAAGTCTTAATGAGTCTTCACCATTATTCTACAATGTGGAAAATTTTAAAAAATGAGGAAATACCCTTGAATGATTAGGTTCTGCACTTGAGTGGTAGTGTAGATATTGGGCACCACTCTCTTAAATAGAATGCCACTGAAACTAACCTGAAAAATACATCTGGATATGAACCCAGCCTACAAAATGAATCTATTCAGAGCACTGGTAATTCTCTTACCCATGTCAACTTGTTTCTCCAGCAATATTCCCAGGTTGCAATGTGTGTCGGACAGAGATATTCCTCTAAAACCACGTAGGCAGACTCGGGATCCAGCACGAAATTAAACTCTCCACATATGGTCAAATTCCCTTTACCTGTGATGGATTGCAGCAACAAGAGAGAAATAATGATCACTAGTAACCCCTAGTCCCTACATGGTGCAGTACTTTCCACCAGGGCCCTAGGGCCCAACATCAAGTGGAGGCTACAATATAAGGAACCACGGGGGGGCATTTGGTACGCACTTGGAAGTCACTTTGCTATCTATAGGTGATTTTTACATTACCCTCCATGTTGCCGCCCATGATGAAGAGTTCCTTGAGGTTCAGGGCGAAGGATGGATCCAGTCGGATGGCGAGAGCCAGGTTACTGAGAGGGGCGAGGGCCACCACAGATACCTGTCATAGAATGAGGAAGAATTAGTGGCCTTTTCTGCTAAAGTGGTTGTGGCAAAGGTTTTTAATGGTTGTTCATATAAACCTGACTTATAAATTACAGTTTCTCTTGGCCAAAGCTATTTTCAGTATGAGGGACCATCTAATATCCACATAAAGTCATAGAATAGTGACATTCCCCTTTTAAGAAGATCATCTCCTGCATGTTTGTTATGAATGAATGTGTGTTGGGTTAGTCACCCCACATGGGTTCCCGGCTTTAAACCTGTTTGGGGTTGTCGGCCACCAGCCTGATCATGGCGCTGGCAGCGTTCTCTCCCTGGATCTTCTCCATCCACAGTGGGTCTCTGTCTTCCAGCACATCCCCGAGCCCATCGGTACCAAAGGGGTCAAACGAAGTCTCAGAGGGTCTCACTAGAGCGACAGCAGCCCCCCGGAACACCGGGATCTGGGGGGGGAATCACACCGGGGCCATTTCAAGTGAAATCAGTTTTTTCCTTTTTTAAGTTTGGTAATTACGTGACTACACAACTGACACTTTGGTAATGGAAGAAGCTCTGCAGGCCTGGGTAACTAAGGTGCATAAGGGCATATTTATGCAAGCATATTCATCTATTCCCTTGACACTGTCATTCCATTGATACACAGCCTTATTCATTTGCTCAGGGTTGTGGATCTAAGCCAACAGCAGAATCCGTGGCTTTGTTTGGAACTGTCCGTGACAGATGTGTTTGACTGTGGGGTTATAGGTGTGCGCATGCATAAACACAGAAGAGTTAGAGCTCGGGTTCACACCTCTGTACGTTGGCAGACTGACAGCACCCGCAGGACATTCTGGCAGACGTAGTCTACGCTAGTATTTCCAAAACAGCAGGTTATTCCCAGGATTTGTAATCCTGGCGCGGCCAGGGCCATCATTATCGCCTGGGCATCATCTATTCCCGAGTCTGTGTCGATGATCACCAACTTCGGAGCCATGGTGTGCAGATCCGCTCAATACCTAAAAAGGTCACTTGTAAATAGTAAATTGAAGGGTTTTGACGTTGTGTATGAAAGGGAGGTTGACCGAAATGGCATGAGTCATAATCCCCATGAAACCGTGCCATCTGGAAATGCGTCTCTTTGCATTCTTACACCATTAATTTCTTCAACAGGGAATTTTCTCATCCATTTTAGTTAAGATCTGTGTTTTGTGTTGACTTACACCACCTTGCCACTTTGATTACTGTAACGCTAACTTTTATTTCAGTCTATGAAGTGGCATCATGTGCTTATGTTTTCTAGCTATCTAGCTGCGTCTCTGCACTGCGTCTCATTACATTAAATTAGTAGCTAAGTAAAAGTTTAACGGGAGAAAGCTCTGCGCTGCTTAACTAAGATGCTGCCATCAATCTTTCTTGACAATCCTGTCCGTCGTGACATCCTTTATGTTGGAAAGAAACGCTTAACAATATTGGTTGTATGTATCCAAACTGGCACTACAAAATGACCAAAAGGCAAGAATCATCCACACCTCCCGCAATTGTTTGAAGCGCTACTAAAAGTTTAAAATGCAAAGAATATTTTCAAATAGAAAAAAATATAGATTAAATATATTAAATGCATAAAGTTCTATTCATTCAGTTATTTTTTTGGCAAATAATATAACACTCAGTTACTCGGGATATATACTTTTCACCACGAATTCTGTAATTACATTTTGTAACAATTTTTTGCGAACATTTAGGTAAGTGCCTGTAGGTTTATTTTCGCAAAATTGTACATTTAGTTCGTGCAATATTTGACAAGATTGTACAATAAGTTTGAACACATTTTACAAACTCACAGTTCAGCAACCAAACATTTGTATGAATTCGAACAGCTATCATATCGTATTTTCATATTTAAAATAAGAGCATTTACCGCGACGAACTTCTTGCTGTGCTGCTAAAACGTACAGCCGGATTATTCTTCGCACGCTCTCGTATATTCACTGGTTTAAGCATTTGGCCTCGCTCGGTATTTCAAGGTTCGTAACTGTGTTGCTAAATCTCGCGAGACAAACACGCAACATCACCTTTAAAAACAAGCCCAGTATTTGTATATTGCCTGTTACAGTCAATAAATTAGCCTGCAGCATATTAACGTGAAAACACTCAGAGTATGAAAGGCAGAAACATTTAATTTAACATTAAAATGAAAATAGGTAGTGCATAAGGAAAACTAATGGGGAGCACATAACATGGCAAGAAATATACAATAAATCGAGGTAGAAGCATTTGTAACTACTACTAGTAGGCAATATTTAATGCCTGTTTTGTTATAACCTATAGCCTAATAATAGATTATGCTTTGCATTGGTGATGATTATCGTCATCAGCAACCACTTGTCCCAGTCTAACTTCTTTACCCTTTCCCCAGTCTTTAGCTGGCCTCATGTGGCCAGTGTGTAAGCAGTTCCTGGATGATGTAGGCAATGATGCCTTTGACTGGCCCTCACGTTCCCCAGACCTGAATCCAACTAACAACCTATGTGACGTTATGTATCGGTGCATCCGACAACGCCAAGTAACGCCACAGACTGTCCAGGAGCTCCCGGGTGCCGTGGGGGCCACACGCACTACTGAGTCACCTTATGAGTTGCCATAAAGAAATTCACCAAAGTTGAAACTGCCTGTTATTTCAATTGTTTCCCTTTATTTTGAGTTTGAATCCAGCCTTCAATCGGTTGGTGGTTATGGTTTACATTGCTAGAGAGAGAGAGGGCGAGAGGGACGTGCTTGGAAAAACTAAACAAGTCCCCTAGAATAATACAGCTCAAGTTAAGTCACAAGCCATAAGCATCAAGTCAAATTAAAGTTAATTCAAGTGTTTCCCTGGCAACAATGCCAGTTAACTCCTGCATGTCCAAACATGTGTTAGGCTTTAGTATGAACCAACTTCTTTGTCTTTTTTGGTTGTTTGACTTTCACAATTAATAACATCACAAAAAACCAAATCAAACCTATGAGCCATCAGTACTTCCAGACATTTATATGACAAACCACATCCTCTCTCCTGCGTGGAGTTTGTTTTGCAGTTTGCAACCATCTTTAAAGGTGAATACTGTCACTTACTGTACTGAAGTGGAGGCCAGGGTTTAATACAAATACCAAGAAACCCTCAATGAAACCCCTTTTTTAATACACTTTACAAAGTCCTCTATTTATATATATATTAATGTGCAGCCAATACTTATGTACTGAGGCAAATTTTCCACTCGAAATCCCGTTCATACTGTAAGTACTGAAATATTGTGTTCCCAATACCAGGACAGTCTAATCAAACGCATCTTATTCTTACGCTAGGCTAAACGCCAATCGGATTGGTTACAGAAACCCGGAAAAATAGATAGGGTGAGAAGATGTAGACCCCACCAAAACATTCGGTAATATATATATATATATATAAGAAACAAATTACTGCTGATCATCCTAGATGTAGGATGGGTATTTCCACAAAATATTTGGAAAATCTTCAATTTTGGAATGTCTGTATACTAGGAAATCGAGTGATTTAGAGCTAAGCATTCTACACCCCTAGATACGGAATGGTTTAGCCCAACATTGCTATCGTACGGAAAAGGCAGGACATTATTTATTGTACAGAAGCTTTTTAAGATATCCCAACAGAACTATGTTATGTGGATATTTGGCTTTCTACCAAGGTTAAAACCCGCTTCATAATGACAGGTATCTGTACACTATTTAGGCGTTTTTATTGGATGAATAATGTTGTGAAATTGCTTATGATCACTGCTGCCGTCTTCTGATATGACAGGTTGTGATATGATCGATGATGATGGCAGTCACTCCTGTCTAGCTGGGGGCAAAAGATACATTTTTATCGAAGGGTCTATGATAAAACGGTCGTATTATATACGACGATATACGCTCATGGGTTTTTATGTACTCAATTACTTAATTATCTTCACTAATCTAGTAACCTAGATCTGGTTGAACTCCCCATTGCTTGCTTATTTTGTTACCTTTCGACACTTCACTGGCTAAATGAGAAATATTATTTGTTGTTTTTTTCCACCCCCCCCCTCTTTTACTGGGTTTTCTTTTTATTAAGTTGTGATTGTCCTTTTATTCTTTCTCTCTCTCGCTCTTTTTAAAACGCCACTTGTAGTTTAATCCTTTCTTTTTCCAGCTGCATAGACCACTACCCACCCCTTCTAACAGACTAAGGCCTCAAAAAGACCTCTCAATGTCCAACCCTGGGGATGGCATAGCTGGGAGTCAGCCAGGCGCCCCGGCCGAGCCTCCGCCTCAGCTACCTCCACCCCGAGGCAGAGAGGAGAACCAACACTCCCCGTGGACCTCTCTGACCAGGGACACCGTGCAGGCCCGAAGAGCCTCCAACGTGGAGCTCCAACTTCCGTGGACCTGCCCTGTCACCCACTCCAGAGAGAAGTTCTACACCGTGTGCTCGGACTACGCTCTCCTGAACCAGGCTGCATCCGTCTACCGGCCCCCCACCACCTCCAGAGAGGCGGCTTCCTGCAAGCAGGATGGCGTCGGGCCCCCGTTGGGGAGGTCCAACACCACAGACTTGTCCCAGGGGCAAACTGCCGTGGTGCAGGAGGTCTCAGATGAGGACTCTGACATGGAGGGCGTGTCCTGCAGCAACACCAAACCGATCCTGGCTTGGGAAATTGATACCACCAACTTTGATGCTGTGCTAACTCGAAAACCTCGGACAAGTAAGCTAGAACATTTGCGGCAAACTTTTCTTGCCTGTTTCTTTTTCTAGGTTATTTTTGTTCCAGCTAGGACCTTTAGAATGCACAAGGGGTTCTAATATTGAGCCACCCAAAACCGGTACACTTCGGAACACTAAATGTCTTGTGAACTCTTTTGGTGTTAATCTCATGTTGTTTGATCTTTCACTGCAATATGTGCCAGAAACTGGGTTTTGAACCATCTGTTATTGGTTCTGTAGTCAGAATAGGACACAGGTTGGCACTGTGAAAGGACGATGGATAATCAGGAATACAGTTTATCATGACCATTATGTTCTTTTATTGGGACTTTTGTCCTTGATTAACATTCAAATGTACACTGTGGATTGCTATGCTGGGAGCTGGTGTTTTAATGCACAGTATTAGTAAATGCTAATAATTTGACAAAGGTTGAGAACATATAAGACCAAGAGAAAATACATTATAGTGACGTTATCATGAGTATAAAAAAAAAATCATTCTTTCATTATATTCAGAAAAAGCCATTAAAGTTCTATAAAAAGATGTAGCATGCTATTTGTCACTGTCTGTATGTGCCCATGCTTTAAAGACGTCTTCTATTTTTAGGCAACATCAAACGAGTGAGCGCTAAGAAGACGAAGACCTTAGGAGGAAGCAGGAACCTTCAGGACCCACCTCTCCACACCTCACAGGAAGAAATCAAACAGAGGAAGGTCATGGACCTCAGGAGATGGTAAACATTTTAATACCTTTCATTTGTCATACAGCGAGGATACAGGGGAACATAAACAAAAACAGAAATATGACATTGACAAGTATTCAAGTATTTTGTTGTCGCACATGAATGCCCAGGTGCATCCTGTTTCCAGTGGTAATCCTTGAGAAGTTTCTAGAACTTGATTGTTATCCATCTGTGGTCAATTCAATAGATCGGTCATGATTTGGAACACCTCTCCTGTCTATATAATTTCTCAAAGTGTGACCACACTTATCAGAGCAAAAACAAAGCCATAAGGTCAAAGGAAATATTTGTAGAGCTCTGAGACAAGATGGTGTCAAGGCACAGATCTGGGGATGAGTACCAAAATAGTTCTGCAGCATTGAAGGGGCTCTGAAGGGACACTGTGGCTCCCATCATTCTTAGTACAAAGTTAGAAATCTAGGACGGACTGCCCAGCCAAACGGAGCCACCCATAGAGAAGAGCCTTGGTCAGGGGGTGACCAAGAACCCGATGGACATTCGGACAAAGTTTAAAAATTCATGTGGAGATGGGACAACCTTCCAGGAAAACATCTCTGCAGAACTCCACATATAAGGCGTAAATGGTAGAGTGGCCAGACTGAAGCCACTTCTCAGTAAAAGGTACATGACAGCCCACTTGGAGTTTGTTAAAAAGCAACTTAAGGACTCACAGGCCACAGGAAACAAGACTCTCTGGACTGATGAAACCAAGATTGAACTCCTGAATGCCAACCGTCCAATCTGGAGGAAACCATGTACCGCTCATCACCTGGCCACTAACCATCTGTCTGGGGGTGGAAGCATAAGGCTGTGGGGATATTTTTCAATGGCAGGGACTGGAAGACTAGTCAGGATTGGGGGAATGATGAATGGAGCAAAATACAGACAATACAGATCAGGACCTTAGACTGGGACAATCACTTTTAAACTGGACAATGACCTTAAGAACGCAGCCAAGAGACCACAAGAGTAGCTTTGGAAGAGGTTTGTCAATGTCCTTAAATGGACCAGCCAGAGTGAATCGAACTACTGCGAGAGGGGCTCTCTTCATATCATCAACTAACTATTTCCCTAGTTAACTCTGCTGCTGTCTCTCATTTGGCCTGGCCCTTTGTCTCTGCATCTCTCTCTTACGTCTCCTAGGTACTGCATCAGCCGCCCCCAGTACAAGACGTCATGTGGGATCTCTTCGTTAGTTTCTTGCTGGAACTTTCTGTACAGCACGCTGGGAGCAGGAAGGTTGGCATCGTGTTATTGCCTCTTGCTTTGTGTGTGCAGAAAGTTATCGAGGCTCTTTGGTCTTCCATGCTTAAAAGAGAATATCACCATCTTTAAATTAAACCTAATGTGATTTGATTAAATTGATGTAGAGACTTTTGCAAGGGTGCCCACACTAGTTCCATTTAATTTGTAGTGGTCAGTGGCTAAAGTTAGCAGACATTTGTAAGGATAGTTTAAAAAAAACACTAAACCTCAGACGTTTTTCATGGTCCGCAGAGCATTCTCCGATTGTTATCAATTCCTATAATACAAGGGAGAGGCACACACCTCATGAAACATATAGACCAACACAAATATGGCCACAATATTATTGGTATGTAGTATACTTGAATCCACATACATGGTTCCATGCTTCCACTACTTTTACCAATCCACATCCATGGTTATGTGCTTCCACTACTTTTACCAATCCACATCCATGGTTATATGCTTTCACTACTGTTACCAATTCACATCTATGGTTCCGTGCTTCCACTACTGTTACCAATCCACATCCATGGTTACGTGCATCCACTACTGTTACCAATTCACATCTATGGTTCCGTGCTTCCACTACTGTTACCAATTCACATCTATGGTTCCATGCTTCCACTACTGGTACCAATCCACATCCATGGTTACGTGCATCCACTACTGTTACCAATTCACATCTATGGTTCCGTGCATCCACTACTGTTACCAATTCACATCCATGGTTAAATGCTTCCAATACTGTTACCAATTTACATCCATGGTTAAATGCTTCCACTACTGTTACCAATTTACATCCATGGTTAAATGCTTCCACTACTGTTACCCATTCACATCCATGGTTACTAGCTTCCTCTACTGTCACCAATCCTAAGTCTTTAACTGGAATATTACCTGTATGAACTGTGTTGTGTGTGTTTTCAGTCTTCCACCAATCTCCCAGGAGGAGGCTCTTCAGATCCTGGGGTTCCAGCCTCCCTTTGAGGAGATAAAGTTTGGTCCTTTCACTGGCAACGCCACTCTGATGAGGTAGTTACTGATGTGACACCTTATTTCTGATAATACAGCAGTCACTGAACCTACAATACCAGTCATAAGTTTGGACACCTACTCATTCAAGGGTGTTGTTTTTTTATATTTTCCAGATTGTAGAGTAATAGTGAAGACATGTAGTCATATAGTAACCAAAAAGGGAAAGAAAAAAAAATGTAATATTGGAGATTCTTCAATGTAGCCACACTTTGCATTGATGATTGCAAAACAAAATCATAAAGAAAATCCCACCTAAACAAGCGTATAACCTGGTGGAAATGTTCTTTGCCTATACTGAGAGCCTGAAAAAAGATGTTGAGCTCTGCTTAAGCGGAACACATTACCAGCAGAAAGTATGGCTACAAGTCATCCTTGGATGCAGTTACTTTTGCTGGTTCTGTAGTTTAAAAAATCCAGTAACAAGGTGTGGTGAACAAAAGTGCTTTTATCAAAAGTTATGAAAACACAATAGGGAATTATTTAATTAAATTTTGTGTGTGCAGCTGTACATACGTTTCTGTACAGTGTATGCTGTACATTGTATTACTATGCCTTTGTATTCTCTTGTTTGTGAACAGATGGTTCCGGCAAATCAATGAAAATTTCCGTGTCCGCGGCTGTTCCTATATTCTGTATAAGCCCCATGGTAAACACAAGACTGCTGGGGAGACCGGTGAGTGTGTGCTCGTGTATTGTGTGTGTGTTTTGACCACCGAGAGTGTGCTTATGTATTTTGTGTGTGTGTGTATTTTGAGATCTCTCAACTAACAAACCGTTGAATGATGTTACGATCATTTACAATATGCTATTCTTGTCCTCTTGCTCACAAAGTACATCATATTTGTTTCATAATTGTGAATAACAATTGAATATCTATCGCTTTGTATTATTATTCAAAATGTTGGTATCAACATTGGTTGATTCTTTTGTATGGCTATCGGGTAACAGACATGAATGTATGTTAATTGATAATTCAATATTTGCCATCTCTGTTTCAGCTAACAGGGCATTTATGAACTTTGACCCAGGGTGTAATGGATATAACTGAGTATTTGCCCTCTGTTTCAGCTGAGGGGGCATTGTTGAAGTTGACCCAGGGTCTTAAAGATGACACTATGGCCTACATCTATCACTGTCAGAACCACTACTTCTGTCCAGTGGGCTTTGAGGCCACACCTTTTAAAGCCGCAAAAGCATTTAGGTATCTTTTCCTTGCTGCTTTCATACCTGTGCTTGATTATGTATCATATTGTTACTTCATTCTATGAATATGCCAGTCATGTACATTCAGTTTATTAGGTACACCCAGCTATAACTTCCCTTATACCCCAGAACAGCCTGACTTTCTCAAGAAACGTGTTCTAGAAGGTTGAGAAATTAGTTTTAAGTGTCTGTTTTTTACTTTTGTTTCAAGGGGTTCATTACCCAGTAATGAAATGGAGCACTGGATTCTCATTGGTGAGCCAAGCAGGAAACATCCTGCCATTCACTGTAAAAAGTAGGTTTATCATATTCCTTTGGACCTTGTTGTTTGGTTTGTGTATGTCGGTATCAAACTGATCATCCAAACTAGCTGTAGTCATAGCTCAGTTGCTCTCGTAATCTCACAATCTAACTGTCCTTTTAGGTGGGTTGATATTGTTACAGATCTGAACACGCAGAATCCAGACTACCTGGATATTCGCCACACTGAACGGGGCATTCAGTGCCGCAAAACCAAAAAGGTTCGTCATTTCTCTTTCTGTCTATGGTTATGTTACAGTGGGAATGTTGGCCAGCCAGCGTTCCCAATGGGATGACTGGACTCTATTTAGTTCAGCGTACCACACCAAAGACCGGAACATACAAAGGGGTTCTGCCATATAAGTGGACGCTGTGCCACTTGGGCCTCCCGGGGAAGTCGGATCACGTGATGCTTTGTCTCATTCCTGTGTACCGACACAAAATACAAACAGCAAGGCCCGTCAAACATACTTCACAGACATGACCTAGCATGTTCATTGTGGAGCTGGAGGACTTATTCAAAAGCAACGATTTACATCAGAGTATCTGATCAAAATCTTCTATCACAAAGTAACAGCAATCCTCTCAGTACCAAAGAAAATGAGCGTGTTCTTCTACAAATTTGACTCCGTAAGATCCATGGATCACACCTTTTCCGCCTAAACATGTAACAGACTTCTGCCCTGCTTTTAACACAAACCCAGAAATACTGCAATACAAACTTTCCAGCTCTATCTGTCAGAAGATCACGGACTTCCTAACCAACAGGACTCGGCACCTGAAGCACATTTGTGACTCTGAATCTCTCAGCACCGCTGTGCCGTAAGGATGCATACACACTACACCAATGACGGTACCTCCAACAACGCATCAGTGAAGATACCAAAGTTTGCTGGTGACACAGATGTTGACGGTCTTTGTACCATGGAGGTGCCGACCAGCTGGGGGTCTTGTGCGGTCAGAGTAACCAGGAACTAAACACAGGGTTGACTTGCGACTCGCGATCATTCAGATTCCTAGGGACCGTCATCGCCAACTATGTCCGATGGAAGGACAACGACTTCCCAAATCTCACAGATTTGGGAAAAAAATCAGTGATCTGACTTTATGCAATCACTCGTAGAGTCCAGCAGGCACCTCCTCCGGTTGGGTTCTGTGCAAGACCACCTCATGGCCAACCTGCCCTGCGTGGTCTGGTCTGCGTGGAGGGTCATGGCCTTCCACACCCTCCGTTACTCCAGGAAAGATCATCACTGGGATCTCTCACCCTGTTCAACCACCGTTCCAGAAGTGATCCACCCCGCAGGTTTTAGGCATGAAAATGTGTATATATTACTTTTATCTTATATCCCCACACAATGACGGTAGATAATTGTATGTCAGCTTTGTTTAGGTTGTGTATTCGGTCCATGTGTATAATTCTACTGCTAGCACGTTTACACCAAGCAAAATTGTAATTTTACTTAGGGCTTAAAGGAGATTCTGAAGTATAGCATTTTCGACGTGAACCTTGCCTTCTCTCCCAGGTGGGGGGGAACCTGCACTGCATCATGGCCTTCCAGAGGGTCAATTGGCAGAAGCTTGGTCCCTGGGCCCTCACCCTAGAGAACCTGAGGCATGACCTTCACCACCAGGGGTCGGCAGAGGGCCACGACGACCGGGAGGAAACCCCAGGAAAACGCCAGGCTTTGGTGCGGCTAGGCCGCTCTAACAGCACAGGCACCGGTAACCGGAAAGACGTGGCCTGGAATCGTCTTTCTCGCACTACAGAGCACAGACACAGAGGCTCACCTGACAGCGATCTGGAAGAAGACATCGGAGATGATTGAGGCTCAATGCTAGATGCTGATTTGTATATACACACACTTAATGTTTTCATTGGGTTTTGCACCAACAAGAGGCGAAGTGCGACAACATGTATCTAGCACACGTAGATAATACCATTCGTATTCCATCATCTGCACAAGAATTTGTCGGATTATTGCACAGGCAAGTTAGTATGACATACAAGTTTATACACTTACCCGCGAAACAATACTACATTTACTCACCTAGCAATGTATAGAGGATTGCTGCTATTAAATCGGAATGTCTGATATCATTGCATTTTAAGCCATTAAGGAATCAGAGGAGAAGGTCAATTTATTATGTACTTTTAGGTGAGTTGTTTGCTAGTGGGACTGAAATCCGGTGAATACAGTGAAACCCAGTCCAGGAACATGCACCAAACAGTGTGTACCAATAACATTGTGATGTCCTGTGAACCTGATGAAGTTCTCCCAAAGAGAATTCCTGAGAAGTAAAATGACCACCTACAGATTTTCAGTTAGTGATGATGTCTAATTGGGTACAATTCTCACACAATGTTGTGAGACCACTGACCAAAGCGTGTGCGTTTTTGTGTTTAGATCGATCCTAACACTACTGTCAATTTAGAGCTATTTATCCATGTGGATTTGATGTAATCGGCCTCCTTTTTCTTAATAACAATTTGTAAGAAATGAAGAGTCTCTTTTTCAAGTCATTATGTGGTTGTGGTCAACACAGAAACACAACAACATATCATAAGCTCATAGGCACTAGATTCTACATTCCTAGGATGTTTTGTCCCTCTATTTCTTGACGTTCTTCAACATCTCCGCTGTAAGGCACCACACCCCTGCAGGATTCCATGGATGTGTGTTCTCAGCTCTGCTATGTGAGCAGGGCTGATGCGGCAACACCCTCCTGTTGGAAGACAAGCAAGAGGTCCCACCTTGTCAGTAAACGCAGAGAGAATGTAGCCTTGTAAATACACACAGAGAGACTGTAGCCTTGTAAATACAGAGAGAGGTGCAGTAGCCTTGTAAATACAGAGAGAGAGAGAGAGAGAAAGAGAGAGACTGTAGCCTTGTAAATTCTGAGGGAGAGAGAGACTGTAGCCTTGTAAACACAGAAAGAGAGAGAGCGACCGTAGCCTGGTAAATATACACAGAGAGACTAGCCTTGTAAATACACACAGATAGACTGTAGCCTTGTAAATACAGAGAGAGAGAGAGACTGTAGCCTGATAAATACACACAGATGGCCTTGTATGGTTGAACATTTCTTCTTGATTACTCACCAATAAGTGTAGCCCCTTGTTCCATCCACTGGTGACTCAGTTCAGCAAATGATGGAACTCCATTCTCCGGTCTTATCCAACTTTTAAATTGTGATAGGTAAAAGGCGAAAATAAAATATTTGCAAGATATTCCCCTAAATTGCATCTTATTGCCTGGATGTCTTTGTGCATAGACATCACGTAAAAACTAAAATACGGTGTGTGTGTAACTGTACTACTTGGACGATCTGACTAAATCAAAGCTCTGCACATCTATTTGATCAGAGACCTTAGGGCCGTGATGACATTTGGGCTCTACAGTGATTTGGTTCCACACCTACTCACCCAGAGTGTGTGTCCCACTCCTCTCCACTGTTGGGGTAGATCACCCAGCTGAGGCCTGCTCTCCTCTGGGACTGGGCTGAGTCCAACAGGGGCTGGACCAGAGCTGCAGGACAGCAGTTCACCCCTACAGCCACCAGCTGGCTGGACCTGCTGGCCAACCGGACAGCCTCGGAGAAACGGCTGCCGTCAGAAATACACTGTCCATCCTGAGCAGAACACTAGACATTGTAATATCACTGGATTCCAATCTCCTGTGTATGTTTTCTTCTTCAGAAAGAGACATCAGGGTTAAAATAGACGATGTGAAATAGCCTACTATACACAAGCAACACTGTAAAGCAGGGCTGGCCAACCCCTGCTTCTGATCTACTCTCCTGTGGGTTTTCCCTTCGAACCCATTTGTGACTAACACGATTACACTTTCCGTCCCACTAATTATTAGAATCAGGTGTGCTAAATTAGAGTTGGAGAGAAAACCTACAGGACAGTAGATCTCCGGGAACAGGGTTGGGCAGCCTTGCTGTAAAGTCTAAGTGGAGAACTGTCTTTACAGCAAGAATTACTTTGCAGGAGAAAGAGAGCCAGGCTTTAGAATCTGGAAACTCTCTGAGCAGTTCCAGCAGAGCTTCAGCCTCTTTCATGCTTGGAATGGTTTCCATGGCAATGAGATCGACTCCTGCTGTCGCCAGGCAATGGACTTGGGGGCGGTGCCAGGCTTTCAACTCCTAGAAGCCCAGAAAACGAGAGAACAAACAGACCTTTGGAACAATAGTCTAGGTGGCTATAGATCAACCTTTATGTGAGTTTCCTGTTGCTGCCAGCCTTACCTCAATACTCATGTCCTGAGCATAAGCTCCAGTGTACTCAGAGCCGTTGTGCAGAAATGCCCCGTAAGGTCCAACAGAACCTGCCACAAGAGGCTCCCTACGATCTACGAACCACAAAAACCCCCTGTGAGCTCTCTGGCACATCACTACAAACATTTCGGACAAGCATACACGTTCCAGTGCAACCGATGCTGAGTTGGTAGGTTGAGACAGGTGATACCAGCCACCCACTAACCCGATGGAGGTTGGTCAGTGGTGAAGTGTTTGATCGCCTCTCTAGCAAGGGTCACTCCGGTCGCCATCAGCTGGTTGGCCTGCTCAGGTGTCATGCCCAGGTGCTTGACGAAGCCCTCGACGCTGGCCTGGTATGTGGCAGTGGTGATCACATCAGCCCCCGCAGACAGGAATCTGAGAGAAGTCGTAGAGACAGTTCAGAACCCAGTCTGACACCCTTGTCATGTTTAAAGGCAGAACCATGACCGCAGCATTAACACGAACTACAAATCATTTTGAGCTGACCTGTAATGAGCATCTTTAACAGCCTGCGGGTTTGTGTGCAGGAGCCGCGCACTCCACAGGGGATCTCCCTGAATGTAGCAACAAATTACGTTAGAATACTGTATATATTATGTTAATTAACAAAAAGTATATGACTGGAGTGCCTTACTTGAAGTTTACAACCTGCTGATTCCAGTTCTGTTGCTAGTCCACCATCTAAAATGAGAGGACCCAAACCAACATCTACAAAAGGTTGTACACTATTCATTTTGTCCATGCTTCTTCACGTGTAAGCATATCTCCCTCCGCAATATATCTTACACAAAATGCGGTAGCTTGTCCTTGCCAAGTAGAGTAACAGTAACTTTCTGTCAATGATTTGTGACTTCTACAAATAAGTGATAGTGATAATATGTTATAACACCTTCCTATCTGATAAAATGAAAACACAGGACCTCACGTGCGCAAGAAGACCAACTACTTCCGGAAATATCTTCAATGTTTTAGCGGGGGTTTTTTGCATTCGTTTCATATTTTGCGAACATTTACATATATTTGTGTACAGATTTCAAGTGATCTAGCGGTTAATATACATCAAGTTAAAAAGATAGCAAAAACATCGCTTGCAACCGTGCTAAGTATTTGTGCTCAGGTTGCTATGGTGATTAGTTATCAATCCAAGAGAGCTAACTGGTTATGCTAGCTGCAAACCGAAATAAAGAGCCACACAAACTGTCACAATCTGGGATCTCTAATATATAATTATGGTAAGATAATGCATTGCTGTGATCTAAAAAAAATCTATATTTATTCATTAAGAGTATTGCAAGCCATTTTAAAATAATTTCACAATGCCATGAATATAGCGATGCAGTGAGCTAACTTTCGCCATGTAACATAGCGCTAGATAGCTAATATCTGATTTTATCATTATTTACAGTGCCGTAACGTCGTTAGTCGATGTTATTTGGCTAACTGGCTAGCTACTGTAAGTAACGTAACTAAAGTAAATAACATAAAGTTCAGAAGACGCATGAATACTTGTTCCTAACAACTGAGTAAAACAGTTCAGGTACGTTTTCGACCGCATCTACTAGGCTAGGCTACTGTCTATTAGTTATCGGACATAAATGAATGTCCAATAAACAATAAGGAGACAGTACAGTACTGTAGTTGCGATCGAACCTAGTTCTGTAGTCCCGAGTCATGTAGAAATTAGTGTAGGGAATTAGCCAGTTATGTTTTGAGAGTTACGTTGCTACATTACAGGCTACATTGCTAACGCGTTGGGCTTCCCAGTCACAGACTAGTCGTGTCCCTATCTATCGACAGATGGCGTAATCTCTTCACAATGTGTTATCGAGTTCGTGTTATCGAGTTCGTGTGATGGCCAGAAAAACCGAAGCATATTTATTCTGATAGTTTTACTGATTCCTCTCGAGAACGAACCACAGCTTACTATTCATCCGTAGTTGCCATGACTGCATTCATATCGAATGAATAGGGTCGTTTTTTACGTGTGTATTATTTTGTCTTTCATGTCATTTGCCATGGCTGGCCTCATCCATTCATGACATGTCCAACTAGGAGTCAAGTTCAGTAAGTATGAAGGGACCTTACCTGCTAAGCGATAAATTGACTAAGCATGGATTTGGTAATGCACTGACTTTATTGTTTGATGTTTGCTATGGATTAGGGCCGGTTGCGCATCGTCTCACAGACTTTTATTGACGCACTAACCTTTACAATATGCTCACAGTCAGCTAGCTAGTACTGACACATTGATTTGGTTCAAGCATTAGAAATGCCTAACAGAAATTCTTTAATGTGTAGTTGGAGTACTTTCAACTAACCTGGGTAGAACTGTATCTTTTCTTGATCCAAAATGTCTCAGAAAGGGTGTTATTTGAACCTGGTCAGTAAAGCAAAAAGGTATGGCAGGTGGGCCTGTATTACACTGACCCGTCACTGTGGGTGAAGCAATATGACAACACACAGTTTGTTGAGTTACTTAATGGAGGAAACATTTATTTCTTTTAATACCAGAGTATTTGTTAACACCAAAACATTTGCAATCAGACACGGACGTTAAGATGACACCTCTTTGGCCGAATCAAGAACAAAGACAATCCAGGTGTTGAAACTAAAACAGGTTTGAAGTTTTACCCCGTTAGCTCCACTTCCTTGAAATACGCATATTGATCCAGAGTTTAGTGCAGGCCCCAGCAGGAGATGTTTCCAATGATAGCACTGTGGGACAGCAGGTGTCTGAGAAACTATGGCAGATTTTTCTCTTCCCAGAACTTGCTGAAACGAAAGCCCTACTCCGTTCTGTGTAGCTGGAGATCACATGCTTGATGCGCTGACACAAGCTTGAAATACAAGACGTATCACCTTGATATCACTTGAAAACGTACCTTTCACACTTTCCAAATGCCACAGCTCAAAAGCTTCCTTAAAGGCGTGATTTGATAAAATGAAACACCTTCCCTAACCTTGGGGTTCTTTTAAAGGCACTAGATCATTGTTATCCGTGACTAAATAATGTAAAGTTTCAGAAATGACTGAGAAGGTTGAATGGTGCTGTGTCAGGCACTGTGCCCTCCAGACTGTGTTTGTACAGAGAGAGCGTTTCATGTCAGCTCTGACGCCACAGCGCTGATGAAGGCCTGGTAAAAATAGCCTCTCGGGCTCCGTTTGCCCTTTAAAGTCAAAGGTGAAGCTAACCAATGGGAGTGCGAAATCAGTGATGGCCGAGCACTCCATTTGCTTCAGACAGAGCCTACGAATGAATAATAATCCAACCCGGACAAACACGAATCATGAAACCACTACCAATGTGGAGAAAGCCTGGTATACTTGGTTGGAAATGTGTGTTTTCACCGTTATAACATTTCGGACAATTTCAGATCATGGTGCAGTAGTTCGTTGTAGCTTTCTGGAACTTGAGATTAGGGTTAACTCACCTGGTTTAAAACAGTTGTGTGCATTGCAGATCACCAAATCAAATATAGATGTAATGTATTTGTATTAAGTAATATGTATTTTGTTGAAAGACAATGTTAGATGTTATGTTCACATGCGTTTTTTCAACTACTACGAAGCAAAGCAGTTAGGAGCACTCGTAGACGTTTTGACACGGTATCTGAAAAGCAGATTTGAGCTATGAATGTGATTTTTAAAGTATGAAAAGTTGAAAATGTCACATGGGCATTTATTTGCATGATTTAACGATGTATGTCACAGATTTGTCTTCAAAGTAGATTTTGTTATTTTGTTTCTCTCTGTTATTCATGATAGCCAGAACAAATAGAAAATCTCAACCTAATGGATTAAGGATATTTAATGTTGGTTCTGTCTCCTTGTACTCCCTTAATGTCTTGGATTAGTTAATTATTCTCCTGTTCCCTTGTACCCTACAAACAATCTGTTGGATAAATCCATCTTTTTCCTGTTCTTTTTTATCTACACCCTGTAGTAATTTCACAATTTAATTTGTTTAATTTCCCCTTGTACCCTACTTCCTTACCATGGTAGTTAATTCATGTCCTGTCCCCTTGTACCCTACTTCCTTACCATGGTAGTTAATTCATGTCCTGTCCCGTTGTACCCTACACCCTTACCGTGGTAGTTAATTCATGTCCTGTCCCGTTGTACCCTACATCCATACCATGGTAGTTAATTCATGTCCTGTCCCCTTGTACCCTACACCCTTACCGTGGTAGTTAATTCATGTCCTGTCCCGTTGTACCCTACATCCATACCGTGGTAGTTTATTAATGTCCTGTCCCCTTGTACCCTACACCCTTACCGTGGTAGTTAATTCATATCCTGTCCCGTTGTACCCTACTTCCTTACCATGGTAGTTAATTCATGTCCTGTCCCGTTGTACCCTACTTCCTTACCATGGTAGTTAATTCATGTCCTGTCCCATTGTACCCTACTTCCTTACCATGGTAGTTAATTAATGTCCTGTCCCCTTGTACCCTACTTCCTTACCGTGGTAGTTAATTCATGTCCTGTCCCCTTGTACCCTACGTCCATACCATGGTAGTTAATTCGTTTCCTGTCTCGTTGTACCCTACTTCCTTACCATGGTAGTTAATTCATGTCCTGTCTCGTTGTACCCTACTTCCTTACCATGGTAGTTAATTCATGTCCTGTCTCGTTGTACCCTACTTCCTTACCATGGTAGTTAATTAATGTCCTGTCCCCTTGTACCCTACATCCTTACCGTGGTAGTTAATTCATGTCCTGTCTCGTTGTACTCAACCCACAACATCTCTTAGCTTTGCAACCACCTGAGGGAGTTGCTGTTGCTAGATGAATTCAGGATTCCCTACTGACGATATCTCCGCCCTCTCTGTTCAAGGACTGATTTGAATGTAGACTGTGGTTTTGAGCTGGTCCTATAAATGGCCTTAAAACACTGCTCTACTTTGAAGGCTATAGTCACCTTCAATCTGTGTTAAATTAAGGCCATTAACCTGTAGTTACCACCCTTGTACATCGTTATTTATCAGTTAGATCAAACGAGAACATATTCTCATTCGCACAACAACGGTGACCAGGAAAACTCAAGTTAATGAGATTTAAAGATTGACTGTTGCAAGTGTTTGTGGCGGCCTGACATGCTTCCCACGGTCGTTCTGTTCTCAGGAGGAGCGCTTTGCCTTCCTGGCGGAGTGGTTCGACCCCAGTGCTTCTCTCCTGCGGCGCTACCAGCTGCTGTTCTATCCCAAAGACGGCTCTGTGGAGATGGTGAGCGTTAGACTAGCTAGTAGCTAGGAGTTTCAACATTTCACAGCACCAAAACAATCTTGAGAAAATGTTTTAGTCTTTTCAATCCCGTCTGTATAATTCAAAAGTTGTATTTAAACTCATGCAAGTGAATGCTAGCCTGTTTTTCTTGACAATGTCCTGGGTGTCAAGCCAAGATATCCACATGTATGTCAGTTGCCTGACTGCCTCTTCAACAGAAGAGTTGCAACTTTTTGTGCACCTATGTGCATCTCAGCCTAATGATTAACTGTCAACAAGATATCCTCATGTATATATTGTCTCGAATGTACATACTTCTCTGCACACACAACTAAGTCATCCATATTTTTCCTGTTTGAATACTTGGGCATTGAAATGCATTCCCAGGTAGTCTGTTACATTTGGACCTGCTAAAAATGGGATTTTCCTTTTCTGTGCAGTTTGATGTGAAAAACCAGCGCACCTTTCTGAGGAGGACCCAATACAACCAGCTTCACCTGGAGCACCTGTTCGTGGGAAACCGTGTGAACGTGTTCTCCCGTCAGCTCAGCCTGATTGGATATGGGGACCAGTACACTGCAAACAAGCTTGGCAGCAAGAAAGAGAGGTGTGTGTGTGTTGCTGTGAGGTCGGAGGTGCATCACCTCCATGCAGCCAATTACAGGCTGGAAGAGTGATAGCACAGCGTCTCCTGTCTATTCCTCCATCTGCTCCTCTGACAGAGAGGCAGGACATTATTATGCTCTTGTCATACCTCTCGTGTGCTTTAGCGAGACCAAGCCGTCGTTACTAGGCACTGTACACTTTGTGTTGGTGCCGCTGACTGACACGGCAACTCGAGTGTCTTTTAGATCCGGCGATACATCCGAAGCAACGTGCTCATTAGCATCCTAGTCCTGCCTTAGGTCACCCGTCGAGGGAAGCCGTCGTGCCGCCGGCAAGCAGTTGCAACTCTAGTACGTTGCGTTATTTGGCGGAGAGGGACGAAGGGTTCCGATGTTTGTTGGTGTGGGGCTTTGAGGATGTAGCAGGAACCACATAACTATACTGTAGCTATTCATCCTAGCACCGGCCATTCGTCATGGGGATACGCTATGACATTTAGCATCACTTCCTGCATGACAAACCGTATTATCCTATTGTCTGTTCCTTCCTGGTGCTTTGTAGCATTGTCCGTTGGGCTTTTAATGAGCACTATATGGCCTGTGGATGAATATTCATGTGCCTGTTTACGTGTTCCAAATGGCACCCTAATCTTTATGGGGTGCACCACTTTGACTCAACATATGGGATATCCCTGTCCCTGGTCTAATACTGTAGGGAGTAGGGCACAATTTGGGCTGTCCTCACGGTGTGATAGGAGGTGGTGGGAAGCATTTTGTGTTCATGAGTCGTGTCTGGCTCATAGGGATGATGAGTCATCCTCTTCTAGCAGGACTTTTCTTTGCTCTATATCTGCTCTGATGAATACCAACCAGCTCAGATTTGTCAACAGAATTATACTCACCTTCTAGTCTGCTGCTTCTGAAAGTGTTTGGATTCACTTACTTTCTCCACATTTGATGGTTTCCTCAGCTGAATGTATTACAAAATAATTGCCATCAATCTATATGCAATAACCCATAATGACGAAGTGAGGACAGGTTTCCCCAAATTTGTGCCAAAGTATTTATTATACACGCATACAAAGTAATTTATGTACATGAGGATTCAGATGCTTGACACTCTAAATTGACCAAATGTCTTTTGGTTATTCTTGAGAAGTCTCCACTTGATTGGACATGATTTTGAACACCGCTATCTATACAAGGTTTCAAATCTGAGGAAGGTCCTAAAATCATTGGTAAAGCCCAGGGGGCTTCATTCTTGGGAACAGGACCATGTCTGAAACAGCCTTTCTTTGGGCTGGTCGTCCGGCCAAGCTAATCTACCAGGCAAGAAGAGGCTTGGCAATGGCCACTCCAAATGCCACCAATGGCCATTCCAGTTTAAGACTTTCTCTTGCAGAAATGGGAGAACCTGCCAGAAAGTCAAAGTTTTCTATATTTGTGTTTGTTTTGTCTTCAAGCGAAATGTCCTATTAGTTCAAGTGAACCGGGATGAACCAGTGTCACAAGCCTTTTATACTTATTCCATTTGTTCAATTAAGAAGGGTTTGCCCCCGATGAGAGAAACATTTAAGACATGATTTACCCCCTTCACACGCATTAACGCATTGGTATAAAAACAAAAACACTCAGTATTGACCGCATTCTAAAGCATGCCTGTCTATGTGTTTGTATGTCTGTCTGGACTGCTACATTGTTAATGCTAACCGCAAGACACAAGGTTCTGGTCCACATGGGACAAATCTTGTTTTCCTGTCTTTCCTTGCTTTTCCCACAGAACCCTTGCCATGATCAAGCCAGACGCGGTCTACAAGTTGGGAGACGTTCTGCAGATGATATACGATGCCAACCTGATGGTGACCAAAGCCAAAATGACAACGTTGACGGGGTAAGGTCATCACCCGGTCAGACTGTGTCACAGAGATCAGGCAGAGATGGCTTTTTCTGTCTGTGTCTCTTTGTCTTTCGCTGTCTGTCTTTCTCTGTGTCTGTCTTTCTGTCTGTCTATCTGTGTCTGTCTATCTGTCTGTGTAAATGCCAGGTGTTGTTCTGCAGATGTTGGTGGAGTTAAGCACTGCTAGGTGATATTTCGAAAGTCGCACACACTCCAACATGACTTAAGGGATGGTCACGGGTGTGGCTCCTGAATTTCTATCTAATTTGACGGGTAGATTTCCCTGAAGTACTTTCCTTTTGAAAACGGCTAAAGTCACGACGTTCCATGCCACTCCAGCTCTCATCTCAGAGCAAGCCCATTAAATCAGAGTACAGCGGGAGACAGCAAGGTTTTGGGAGAAAAGTGTGTCACATATGCCAGTTGCCAGGGGTACCTCCTGTTCAGATGGGTGGGTGTAGGGTGTCAGTAACATATGGCGTGCCAGGGTACCCTGCTGTGTTGGCACCTGCCAGGAGGAAACGTAAAGCATGGTCACGTCCTCAAGCCGTAGTACTGTCCTCCGGAGGGATTGGTTTGAGTTTAGTGGTCGTATACATACCTGAGGGAAACCACAGCAATACATGTGTGGTAGGAACCTGTTTGTGGGCTGTGTGGTAGTAACCTGTCTGTGGGTTGTGTGGTAGTAACCTGTCTGTGGGTTGTGTGGTAGTAACCTGCCTGTGGACTGTGTGGTAGTAACCTGTCTGTGGGCTGTGTGGTGGTAACCTGTCTGTATGTGGACTGTGTGGTAGGAACCTGTCTGTGGGCTGTGTGGTGGGAACCTGTCTGTGGGCTGTGTGGTAGGAACCTGTCTGTCTGTGGACTGTGTGGTAGGAACCTGTCTGTGGGCTGTGTGGTAGGAACCTGTCTGTGGGCTGTGTGGTAGTAACCTGTCTGTGGGTTGTGTGGTAGTAACCTGTCTGTGGGCTGTGTGGTAGGAACCTGTCTGTCTGTGGACTGTGTGGTAGGAACCTGTCTGTGGGCTGTGTGGTAGGAACCTGTCTGTGGGCTGTGTGGTAGGAACCTGTCTGTGGGCTGTGTGGTAGGAACCTGTCTGTGGGCTGTGTGGTAGGAACCTGTCTGTTAGCAGGAGTGCATTGTGAGGCATAATGTTCATTAAAACAATGTCATGCAACCTTTCAGACACTCACATAGAACCCATAGTTGCCCCAACAGCAGAAAACCTGAGGTGTTGCCTTGTCAAAAGATCATGATGGATTCAATTGTTTTCTTTTGCCTTGGCTAAGGTTACCTGCCTGTGTGTGATGCTGTGTATGAGCAAACACTATTATCACCCCACAGCCATGGTTCCTATTCAGTACAGCTTCCTTGACAGTGTGGTGTTTGAATGCCAGGGCTGGAAGTTGTGTCTTTGCCTGCAGACTAGATCACATAAGATCAGATGGTGGCAGCACTACTCCTTTCAGACCAATCAAACAACACACACACACACACACACTGCCTTAATGACTGCCACGTTGGCTTTGATGTTTTGTCCCCTGCTGAGAATATGAGAATGGAATTCACTGTGGAATAAGAACAGAATGTTTATGGCCTGGGCTTAAAGACTATAGAAC